>PRKT01000002.1:4381733-4439811 GCA_003671525.1 Saccostrea glomerata | reverse complement strand
AGTATAAGATAGTGAGATATTCCTGTGGGATTTTCAAACTTTGGCACTCGGACGGACAGGGCGTAACAGCCAGGATGTGTGGAGCTGTCCCTCACAATAAAGGACCCGATCTCCTCCTGTTGTAGAATCTCTAGGGCTATCTCTCTGGAAAAATCACACACGAACATGTCATTTATTGTTTAATTAAAGAAAACAAAGCAATTTGGATTCAAATAAATAAACATGCAGATACATTTTTTTTTAATCATTTTAAGACACACCAGAATTCTGGATCAATAAGTCAATACATGTAGCAGCATAAAAACACAATTGCGAACAGGAAATATGACATTTATAGAGTTTTCATAATTTGACCTTACATTGTTATTTAATAGTAAATTCAGTGTAATGGTCGGAAGTTAAAATTGTTTTAGATCCATTAGCACACAATCATGCTTGTGCTATACCAAATGTCATGGGACATATAAAATCCCTTACCAGCCTGTGTATAGTTTTTACAGTGCATTATAAAATGTGTTGAAGTTCAATTAACACAAATTTATAGACTAGCCCTAGAGTTATGTATCAAGTTATTTTGAAAAAAAAATAACTTCAAAATAAAGCATATACTGCAATATAAATCAATAAAGTTGCTTTTGAATTTAAAGGCCTAGTCTAGGGGACAATATCAATTTTATACATGCAGTCTCAGACAGTTCATCATGTGGCAATGCTGTACCACAATTAGAATCAACTGATGTTAAAGAAATATTAAATCCCTATATTTCAACCCTACAAGAGCTCACCTTGGGATTCCAGCCTGGTACCAAGAAGAATGTCGTAGTGTCTCATCCTCTATATGACTTCTGTCCAGACCCATCAAGGACTCTAACCTGTAACCACAAACAACAAAATAATACCGACATCATATACAAATGTCCCTGTTCTTACACCAGTTATTACTTATTATAACATCCTGTGACAAGATCAATGACTCTGATCTCAATCAATCAATAAGATACCTCCATTTTTTCTCGCCTTCACTATTAGCTATTGTAGTATTCACATAGTTTTTATCTATTTCACTTCCTTTGGCAATGAATCTAAACATAATTCCCACATTACCACGCTCGTTTTTCACAACACCTCTACTGAGGCTGAGAGAATCTACACTATGCCTCCATTCATGTCTTCTACTTAACATTCAAACATGCAAAGCTAAGAGAGTAAAAACGAACGGGTTGCAGTCAATCACTTGAGTGTTACGAGACCCCCATCTCATTTCCGGTGCGAAGGTATCTGGTTTTTATCCCATTGATTGCATTAATATTTAATGCAAACATCAAGGGCTTCTAAGACCCTACTGCATCAAGTTCACTTTCTCTCACTGTAATATGTCTTATATTTTTGTCCTGCACATTAATTGACCCCTGTATGATTAATGTTAAATATCAGTAATTAATATCAGCTTGACATGCTGATGTGGAAGTCAAATCAGTGAACATTAACATATTTTTATTATGCCAACTGTATAATCTTGCGATTGTTTTTGCATATTTGCATTTGAGAAGCAGAGTGTTGAAGCCGCATTGTAGCTGACATGCAATCCCAAAGGATAAGACTTTGACAGAAAGGCCATTAGATCTATTTTTACAAAATCATTAAAAGTGGATATTTCTCCCCAACTAGATTGTAAAAAAGCAGTAAATTCATATTCAGAAGATATTTGAGAAGGTTCAAAAGAATATAAAAGCTTTATAGTTCTACCATTACCTGCCTTCAATCCATCACTCCACTGAACATAGTTAAACCTTTTAATGACTATTAATATATGATTTACAACATTGGTCAAATTTCTTATTTTATTTAAAGCCTGTTTATTGCCTATGACTCATTCATTTGATCCATGATATCATTTGTATTTTGTCCCATTTTCAATTCAAATCAACATGCCAAAAATTTGCAAAGAATTCGACAGTATTAAAAAAAAGAACTACTAAAAAACTGGCTATCTCCATCAAATTCCTGATAAAGCAGATATATGAAGGTTAAATTAAAGCTGCCACACTCCATCTCAGTTACGTTTTAACATGCTGTCAAAACTTTGTACATAATCAGGCAAGATAAGATGAGCATCAGTCAGCATCCTTTAAAATGTGTGGCAACCAAAACACGTAATCATTACAAAAATCAGTCTTATACTAAATAAAAAGTATTGGGCTTATTTTTACTTCCAATCATATTTCTTTGCCATTCAGCCCTATGAAAAAATATGGCTTAAATGGAAGCAAGATGACACGAATTAGAGCCAAACACAAATTTCCTCAGATTTGAAAATTGTTTCCCCAGAGCGCAATGAATTTCTTACATATTATTATTTATCAGTCAGTGAACAAAGCAAACTTTCAGATTTCCAACATCAGCAAATATAGAATTGGATGTTTCTTACCTGCCTGATATAAGTTTCACCATTTTTTGTACATCACAAACTGTGTCATTCTTACATTTGTGCTACGTATGTATAATTCTTAAGTGATGGCTGATCATTAGTCTAATCTCTCCCAATACTCTTAGAATAAATCAGGACCGATGGTTTTAAGGTGACTCGACAACAAAGGGAATCAATCAGAACAGCTTAGATCAATGACACACAAGGATTACACAGAAAAAAGACCTCTCAGCCAGGAATGCAATTATAAGGAGGATTATGAAGGTCATTGAAACAGTGAGCACCTAATTAAGATGTCATCTTTTGCATCATCTTTCACTAATTACAAGAAATTTATATAACCATTAAAATTTAAACGCTAGGACACCCATTACTCATTTCCTAAGTTTGAATTTTTGAGAGAGGTCATTTGTTTTAAGTTAGAGTATCAGACAGCTAGATTTCCAGTCTTCATTACGTACAAGTCATCGACTCAATGACTCTTGGTGGGAAATTCTTACAACTTAAAAAGATCATCCCTGTTGTCCATGAAGAGAATGTTAGATTATCCCTACACTCCAAAAAGTGTCTTTATAATCCTCTCTCTGTTTAATTCCCTGAAGTATGTTTATTCTGTGTTTTTCTTCTTTGTGTTTTGAGAGAGATAAAACTGTTTACATATGCCCAGCATGTGTATAAAGGATAAAGTGTAATACAGCAGCAAAAAAACCCCCAAAAGATCCCTCAAAATACCTCCAATGAGTCAACATGCAGAACATGCTCTTAATAGGCTACAATGGGTGTAACGCTTTACTGAACTTTGATTTCATTATTGAATTATTTAGTTTTATCTTTCCTGTTTGTAAAATTTGCCTACGAAATCTTTACTTTTACATGCTGGTAATCTAGATAGGTTTGAAAGGATTCCAGATGGTTCTCTCTTGAAACTGGTTGTTTTTTCTGCAAAATCCAAATACTGACATAAATTGATTCAAAAATTTCATTTCCAGTTCTTATAAACTAATACCCCCTGGAGGAGATGAAATGAAGAAGAAGATAGCTGACTGCGACCTGGTATCTCAGAAACACTCAATTTCACATTTAATGAAAGGAAACAGATTTACCTGTGACAAAAAGAATGTCAACAATCAGATAAATGAATCAAATTCCAGCGACTGAAAGCCGAGAAACATTACCGTCCCTTACTGCAAAAGTGACATCGGAAAAAGGCTTTTCCCCCCTTGAAGTTCAACCCCTGCATGTCATAAAACTCTGACAAGACCCTGCATTTGTTAATGCTAGATTGTTCTGAAGTAACAATTTGTCACTCTTCATCAATCAAAATATGAATCAGATGACTTATGATTATAATGTCATATTTTTAAATTTATCGCTTTGCTCCCTCAAAACAGTGTAACTATAAAATGTAGGTTTTTAGAGTGTGACTCAATACAGTTTGAATATTTGAAATTTTTCCAAATAAATCATTTTGCTATAAATATTTGTGAGAGGGTAAATTTTGATAAGTTACAAAACAATGGAAATTACTTTTTCAAATCATTTTTTTTTTTTTTTTGAAACCAAAAATTTCATAAGAGATTAAGCATGGGCATATTTTCTACATTTTGTTATAATTTATACAAAGTTCTCAGTAAACATTTCATGCCAACAGGCAAACAAATCCATTTGAAAAGAAAACATTTAATTTTGTAGGGTTTAAATTTTCCAACATCCTCTAAATGCTTACCAGTACCATTTAAGGTGTAAAGATTTGCATAGGATAAAGAAAGCAACTATCTCTGAGATTCTCTCCTGAATGATATCTGATTTATGGGCAGTTACTTTGCCATTAAAATCATTTATTTTTTCATGCTTAGTTTGGTCTTAAAGGCATAAAACATAAGTTCAATATTCCAACTGTTTCCTAGGTATCAAAACTAAAATAAACATTATAATTTTTTCAAACTTTTATCCAATCTTACAACTCTACTTTAATAATAGCATGTAAATTGTTTAGTTTTTTATAAGTCAAAGACAAATTATCTTTTTGTTGTCATTGAAGTGAATGAAAAATTCTCTGCCAATTTTTTTTGTTTCAAAATTCTTGCTTTGTTCACTAATTAACCAAACAAAAATAAAATTGGATGTGAAGATAGAAGTCTTGGCATTTCTTATGATAGCAAGATAGGTAATCTGAAGCAACATCAGATGTGTAAAATTGATTTCCTAGAAATAGAATCCTAAATAATGTTTTAAAATACTATAAAATAATTTTAATCAAAGTTGGCCAGTTTATTACTGTTACATAATAAAGGCAGGACATTTGATGACAAAATTGCAAGAGGAAATTATTCAGAGCTGTGAATTATTAATTTGGAATAAAGCAAAGCAAAGCCAAAATAGGAAGAAATTTATGACCGTAGTCAATAAACTGAAATTTTCATGATTGAATCATTTGTGTTTTATGATCTCAATCACATAATCAGCTGTATGGAAAATAGCAAGCTTCACTGAAATCAATTATGAGAGATATTGAAGTTCCAAATTACTGCATAATGATAAGCATCACTAGAGAAAAATAAACAGGAATTTTATGATTTCCCAACATCCACTAACCATTACAAAGGGAGAACTTCAAACAAACCTGCCAATACCAAATTTGTTTTACAACCTTTTTTGACTCAGTGAATTTACATAAAACCATTCAGCCATTTTATGTAGATACTTTACAGCCATTCTATCACATTCTGATTTTAACCCCAATGATTCACCTTTTATTACGAGTCCAACTGCATAAACAGCAATCAATATTTTGTAAATTTCAAGAAAATAACGGACAATTCCTTACCCAGTGATTTTTGTGGATTTTCTCTGTCTCTTTCTTTCAAACCATCGTTTGAAAATACTCATGTCGTAATAATAGTCTTTTGGTTTGGTCGGTACCGTACATTTTTCTGGTGGCAGGGCCACTCGTAGCACCGAGTCCTCTGATGATAAAGTCGATTTGGAGGACTGCGGATTTCTGTAGCCATCACACTCCGAGTCCTCCCACGAATTAATCAGTCGCACCATTGAAACGTGGTGGTTCTCTTTCATAAGTAATCATAAAACACGTCTCCGTTAATTCACATAAGATGAGCGACCACAACAACCAAATGTTTGATTTCCAGCAGGATGGTTCTTAAACACTTGATCACAATAACTTCAAAAATAAATTCTGCCTCCTTCTTGTTTCTCCCTTATCAACTGAACACACTCATATGCACATAGGCTGATATTCCAATAAAATTGATTTGGGCATAAAATACCAGGTAATAAATCTTCCAAACAGGCTCATCTGAAAATAACTTTAATTATCTTCAGATATTTCTCGTCAATGTCACTAAATTTTTTTTTTAATTGTTAACGTGGCCTGTGTTCAGACTGGCAGAGGTTCTCAGGTGTGGCCAGGTATTGTTTTATGTTTACCTGTAAGCTATTGTTCTATCTCAATCAGTGATCAGGATTCATGTGTCAGAATAACTTCTCTCTTCCATGGTCAAACTTAGGAAATTCTACAAATATTTTCTCCTTTGACAGCCTTTGTCTTTCAGTTGCTAGATAACATAACTTTTTCTCCAAAAAGTAATATTCAAATTGAGGAAAAGAAAAGTTTTTTCTTTCCTTTTAATATTGTTCTTTTCATCAGAGGAATTGTTGCATACTTCAATCACACTTCTAAGCACACGAAATGAAAGCCGATTCTTTAAAAATTTTCACTTTCCTTGATAAATATCAAAATTCCACTGGACTGTGTTGAAATCCCATAAAGAGACTTCGCTTGGCTGGAGTGTAGTGTCGAATCTTGACAGAGGTAAATTACGCCCTACAAAAGTTTTCACTTCAAAGGCCCTCAGCTCAGGTAACGTCCAGGAAGCCCAGAATGACAAAGTAAAACAACAGTCCAACAACTAACCCACAAAGTACTGCTTCTGTAATCCTTATCTCCTTATATCTACTAATGTTTTGTCACCTTTCAATTGTAAAAAGTTGCCTCCCTTTCACAAAATTAATCTGTTAAAATTTCAATAATTAGCTTAGATCCTTAGGTCATACAGTGTAATTAGCCAAGTATTACACTCTGGACAAAATTGACACATCACTGTGACAGAATTTGGTGTAAATCAACCCTGGAATGTGCAGATTAAGTGAAGGTGTCAAACTTTAGGGGTCAGTCATCCCTTATCATAGGTCCACCTCATCAAGTTAACACTTTGTTGACTAATGAATTAAATACTACAAACAGTTTTGAAATTCTCGGAATGATATCAGATAAAACACAAGCTCTGCCCAATCAGCACCTGATAGTGTCACCTGTGTTTGTATTTTCAGGGGCACAACACAAAACACATGTATCCAGCTATAAACCAATCAACCATGTATTCATCTCTCAGTTATTGGCAACAAATTGTTCACAAATCACTGGACTGCCACGGATTTCTCAGATGATTTTGTGAGGAGGTTTCACATCAATACACAAAAATTCCTCTCAGCACCTGCCTCCAAAAATCATTAGCCTGTGTTTTTTTTTTTTAACTCAGCATGAAATAACTGATGATTATAGGCAAGTTCCAACTGATCCCATTATACATCTATAGAAAATCCTTGGGCAATAATCACATGTTATTGTTCAAACTGTTATTCTGCCCATCTATCTAACCCTATGAACCCGACTGGTCTAGTACACAGGCAGTGTAGTCGGTATTACTTCCACAGTTTGATTAATTCTTAAATGAAGGGAAGAATACAATTTTTAAAATTATTAATCTCTTTTAAACACCACAAACAATAAACACAAAAACCGCCATCGGTACGGTTCAACACGATATCACTAACATGTTATTTCTGTGAATTTAAATTCAATTTTGAGGTAGATACCTGGACAATATTTGTGACCCAGTGTATGTAAATGTATAGACAGCATTGTTCACATTCCAAGGATCAATGAAATATGACATTGACAATAAAATCACCAGTTGACAATAAAGATTTGAACATGCAGTGCTAAGCTGAAAAAAAAAAAAAAAATGATTTGAAAAAGTAATTTCCATTGTTTTGTAACTTATCAAAATTTACCCTCTCACAAATATTTATAGCAAAATGATTTATTTGGAAAAATTTCAAATATTCAAACTGTATTGAGTCACACTCTAAAAACCTACATTTTATAGTTACACTGTTTTGAGGGAGCAAAGCGATAAATTTAAAAATATGACATGATAATCATAAGTCATCTGATTCATATTTTGATTGATGAAGAGTGACAAATTGTTACTTCAGAACAATCTAGCATTAACAAATGCAGGGTCTTGTCAGAGTTTTATGACATGCAGGGGTTGAACTTCAAGGGGGGAAAAGCCTTTTTCCGATGTCACTTTTGCAGTAAGGGACGGTAATGTTTCTCGGCTTTCAGTCGCTGGAATTTGATTCATTTATCTGATTGTTGACATTCTTTTTGTCACAGGTAAATCTGTTTCCTTTCATTAAATGTGAAATTAAGTGTTTCTGAGATACCAGGTCGCAGTCAGCTATCTTCTTCTTCATTTCATCTCCTCCAGGGGGTATTAGTTTATAAGAACTGGAAATGAAATTTTTGAATCAATTTATGTCAGTATTTGGATTTTGCAGAAAAAACAACCAGTTTCAAGAGAGAACCATCTGGAATCCTTTCAAACCTATCTAGATTACCAGCATGTAAAAGTAAAGATTTCGTAGGCAAATTTTACAAAAAGGAAAGATAAAACTAAATAATTCAATAATGAAATCAAAGTTCAGTAAAGCGTTACACCCATTGTAGCCTATTAAGAGCATGTTCTGCATGTTGACTCATTGGAGGTATTTTGAGGGATCTTTTGGGTTTTTTTTTGCTGCTGTATTACACTTTATCCTTTAAACACATGCTGGGCATATGTAAACAGTTTTATCTCTCTCAAAACACAAAGAAGAAAAACACAGAATAAACATACTTCAGGGAATTAAACAGAGAGAGGATTATAAAGACACTTTTTGGAGTGTAGGGATAATCTAACATTCTCTTCATGGACAACAGGGATGATCTTTTTAAGTTGTAAGAATTTCCCACCAAGAGTCATTGAGTCGATGACTTGTACGTAATGAAGACTGGAAATCTAGCTGTCTGATACTCTAACTTAAAACAAATGACCTCTCTCAAAAATTCAAACTTAGGAAATGAGTAATGGGTGTCCTAGCGTTTAAATTTTAATGGTTATATAAATTTCTTGTAATTAGTGAAAGATGATGCAAAAGATGACATCTTAATTAGGTGCTCACTGTTTCAATGACCTTCATAATCCTCCTTATAATTGCATTCCTGGCTGAGAGGTCTTTTTTCTGTGTAATCCTTGTGTGTCATTGATCTAAGCTGTTCTGATTGATTCCCTTTGTTGTCGAGTCACCTTAAAACCATCGGTCCTGATTTATTCTAAGAGTATTGGGAGAGATTAGACTAATGATCAGCCATCACTTAAGAATTATACATACGTAGCACAAATGTAAGAATGACACAGTTTGTGATGTACAAAAAATGGTGAAACTTATATCAGGCAGGTAAGAAACATCCAATTCTATATTTGCTGATGTTGGAAATCTGAAAGTTTGCTTTGTTCACTGACTGATAAATAATAATATGTAAGAAATTCATTGCGCTCTGGGGAAACAATTTTCAAATCTGAGGAAATTTGTGTTTGGCTCTGTCTGTGAATTTAAATTCAATTTTGAGGTAGATACCTGGACAATATTTGTGACCCAGTGTATGTAAATGTATAGACAGCATTGTTCACATTCCAAGGATCAATGAAATATGACATTGACAATAAAATCACCAGTTGACAATAAAGATTTGAACATGCAGTGCTAAGCTCCAAGTCAAACAAACATTCCTAATCTTTTCTTTGGAACCCCACAAAAGGAAAGAGAGGGCCTTTAATCCCTGCTGACTCAAAGGGTCGAGTCCAAAGCACTCACATCACTTCCCTATTATCATAATGATTTTACCGGCATCCAAGTCAAAAGGCCACTCAAAGTCTCTTATAAGGGGGATAACCCTGTGACAGAGGGTAATTTCCATTAATGAGGTCTAGTCATTCAAAATGAGAAAATTGAGGACCTTTACTTGAGATTTGATGAATTTAAACCTCCACACTCAATATCTTTAATACACAGTATATTCATCATAAAAATAAATTTTGTTTAACTAATTATCACTGAAAATATCATAAAGAGACAAGAAAAGAGCAACTAGGAATTTGACCAAGGTTTTCTTCTCTTTACTTTTTCTGTAGTGTGTTGGAACAGCCAGGAGATATGAATACCCCTGGGTCAACCTTTCTAAGGGTCATTAATTTAATGTTTTTCAGCCTCCCTTAACAAATGACCAACATTTGGTAACTTTGACACCTGAGTCACTCATTACCGAGGTAAACAGCCAGGCTTCCACTCCTTTAATACATTATGTACTATCACAGGTGAAACATCACACAAAGCCAGGAGACAGAGCTTTCTGTGTCCAATATCTATAATGGACATTAACTCTAGTCCAAATGATCTTAAACAAATTACAACCTTTGATGTTTAAGGTGGACCCTCATCTACCCACCCTTAATTATAAATAAACCATTTTTTTAACCTAAAAAGCCCAGAGAGAAACATGTTCCTCTTATCTATGAAAGTTTACATTTCTTTTAAAGTTTTGCCACATACAAGTATTTCTGTTCTGTAGGATAAATAAAATGAAAACCTGCATGCCTCTCAAATTTCAATTTCTTAATAAAATAAAAAAAATGTCTTAAACTAAAATCCTGAAACAGTATCACTATCTATAGACTGGCTTTAACCACTTAGCTACTCAGGCTGATATCTAGAGCCTAAACCACAGCATTGAGATCCTAAATTGTCTTCCTTCCTAAAAACGCTCAACCTGGATGCGCCCTAGTCAGGACTTTCACCTATAAGACCATGGGTGGTCAAAAATATGTAACTGCAGAACTGCAGAGCAGGAAAAAGTATAACTGGACCAGAAACTGAATCTTTAAGCTCTGTAGTCAGGTGCTCTAATAATGCACTGAGACACTCATGCTAATGTCAAAGACCCAACCAACCACATTACCAAAGGAAATAAATTATAAACCTAAGGTTCTGTATATATTTTTATACCATTTACTAAAATGACATGAAAACTGCCACATAAAGTTGGAATGAACTAATCCTGACCTTACCTAAAAATAATTATAACCTCTTGAATGGAAGATAAAACAGACCAAGTGAGTTAGAATGGAAGCTAAAGAGGGCCAAGTGGGTTAGTTTGGTACCTAAAATGACTAGTGAGCCAAGTGGGTAAAAATGGAAGCTAAAACAGGCCAAGTGGGTTAGAATGAAAGCTTAAACAGGTCAAGTGGGTTAGAATGAAAGATAAAGCAGGCAAAGTGAGTTAGAATGGAAGCTAAAGTAGGCAAAGTGGGTTAGAATGAAAGCTAAAGTAGGCCAAGTGGGTAAGAACGAAAGCTAAAGTAGGCCAAGTGGGAACAGGGTTAGAATGAAATCTAAAGTAGGCAAAGTGGGTTAGAATGAAATCTAAAGTAGGCAAAGTGAGCTTGAACAGAAGCTAATTAAAAGCAGGACAAATGGGTTTAAATGGAAGCTCAAGTGGACCGAGTGGGTAAAAATGGAAGCTTAAGTGGGCCAAGTTGGTTAAAATAGAAGCCAAAGTGAGTTAAAATGGAAGCTTAAGTGGACCACGTGGGTTGAAATGGAAGCTAAAGTGGGCCAAGTTCGTTAAAATGGAAGCTAAAGTGGACCAAGTGGGTTGAAATGGAAGCTAAAGTGGGCCAAGTTCGTTAAAATGGAAGCTTAATTGGGCCAAGTGGGTTGAAATGGAAGCTAAATTGGTCTAACTTGGTTACAATGGAAGCTAAAGTTGGCCAAGTGGGTTAAAATGGAAGCTAAAGTGGGCCAAGTGGGTTAAAATGGATGTGCTTTTTAAAGCAGGTCAATATTTTTGGTAGAATTAAGTCAGTCTGTAGAGAAAATGTGGAAATGCATCATTCTTAGAATGTAGCATATGTTAAGCATCAAAATATAATTCATTACCATTGGAAATAAGGTACGCTAATGGATGCCATAACTTGGTATAGGTATGTCAGCTATGATGTAACCTGCTCTATCGCTATACATATTACTGGAACGAAAGATAGTGTTGAATTCCGGTAAGCAAAACAAAAAAGAAGAAAAAATAAATAAACAAGCACAAGTTGTAAGGGAAAAAGAAGTGCTGTTATTACTGTAAACGTATTACATTTGGCTGTGTATTCTTTTTAGCGCCTTTCGCGGAAAGCAGCCTCTGCTAAATCAAGTACATCGCTAAATGCTTGGTGTATAAAGGTTTATGTAAAGCGCTAAATCAAATCTACGCCAACTTGTTGAAAATTCAATTTCCGCTAAATATCGTACACGCCAAATATAATACGTTTACAGTATGTCATTCAGGGGCCCATTTTACGAAAGAAATTACGACTAAGACCAAGAACTTCAGATGATTGTAACATTCTGCAAAATTAATGATTCTGTTTAAAATTGCTAGTGTAAAAATTTCTTACTACATTCCTTTTAGAAAGATTAAAATCATTTTCAATATATTGTTATTTAGAAAGTTATACGTAGAACTAAATTTGGTCTTAAGTTCTTTTGTAAAACGGGCCCCAGAAATGCTTTTACCTTCTTCATCATCAATCGTTAAATTAAAGTTATTGTATACACAAAAAACAATATGCCATCACCTTGAAATTTTAAGGCATAAAATAATCTTAAATTTAACAGATACACCTACCCTGGTGGTTTAGGTTGTGATGTGGAGCCTCCTTCTTCTGTAGGATTCTCATAAGAGCCCACCTCCTGGAAGGGACTGTCATTCTGGTACCGCAAGATTACCTTCTGGTTACTTCTAGCTTCCTCACCTCGGCGACGGTTACCCTGGTTTTGACCTTTGACCTGCTGACCAGATATCTGGCCTTGACTGTGACTAGTATGAATATGAGAATCATGAATATGAAATTGCATCTGTCCCCTTGAATACATGTAACTGGACACTTCAAACTGGCTTTGTCTATCACCGTAGAGGTGGGCTGCTGCAGACTTACTGTCAGTAAACACCTCACTCATTGGTCTCACAGGTTTTCTTCTTGGAGAGTCATTTAATCGGTCTCGTTTTCTAACTTCTGGTATCAACACATTGTCATCAACACTGGACCAGTTTTTGTGTTTTTGTGGACTGTTTATGTGTCCATTATGTTTTGGGGTACCCTTGTGTCTAGGACTTTGTATTCTTTCATGTTTTGGACTTGTGTCCATCTCGTTTAAGCATTTTGAATTTCGGTTCATATTGTGTCTTGGGCTATAATCTTTGTGTCCGTTTTGTGTTGGTGTGTGTCCGTTAACTTGAGCAGGTATGGCTGGCAGGGGCCGATTTACCATATTGGTTGAAATCTTCCTCTGAAAAGATATTTGTACAATAAATGACAATATGTACAAAAACATCTTCACCCCAAAAATTACATATAATTTCATGTATTTTATGAAAGCAAAGGTAAAATAAATCATTGGCAATCCCATGAAACTTAACATGGCTACATTATTGCAGCTAGTTGAAACCATTCTTGAAATATATGCATGTATATTCAATTTAAATAAACATTCTATTTTAACCCCCCTATTGCGCAGTAATATTCATAAGTTAAAATAACTAACCACAAAATCTATATGAAGGTGAAGAAAGTTGAGTTTGCTTAATCTATGAGGTTACAGAAAGAGAAAAAAGTTTTCAAAACAAGAAAATAAAGTATTTTAGGAGAAAAAGAATAGCCTTTAATAAAGAAGCAGAATTGTCCCTGTGTTGTGGATTAGCTTTAAATGTAAAAGAACTAAATGTCAATGCTTTTCTAAAGTAGTGTCCCCTATCACCTCGTATATTAGCCCTACCATCACACACTGACACCCAAATTACAGTCCTCAACATGAAATAACCCAGCATTTCTGTCTTAACATAAACCTCAATATCTCCACACAGAATTCACATGTCAACCTTAAAACATTTGTATGCCTATTCAAATGGTTTCAGATATCACTTTCTTTAAGTTCTTTCAAAATTCTGAGTCATCTTAGAGACACCTTAAACAAAAATCCTTGGACTGAAAATGACTACACAACATCATTTACTTTTCTAATCCGAACAAGATTTCAAACTTACTTACCATACAGTGAAATCCCCATCTTTATCACATTTTCCTTATTATTACACTTCTATTGTCTCATGTTTATATTTAACTTAGCGAGCTGGGCCGACTAGACTGATTAAGTTACTTTAAATGTTTCATATACCTGGTGCAGACAGTAATACATCACACGTTATACAAAAAAATGTCATTTCTCTAACGAGGCACCTCACTGTATTAAAGAATGCACATCACTTTTGTCTTCTACTCAAAGGGACCCCCAGGTGCAGGTTTAACCTGTGCATAATTAAGTTTTAAAATCAACCGATTAAATAAAAAACAATACTTTTACCGTTCCTCATATTTCCAGAATAAGACTTCTCGAGTTAGTAGGTGCTATTCCAGTCTTGTTAGTCTAACTTGAAATCTTCACAGGTGTGTGTACGACACAGTGCAAAAAAGAATCTTGACATAAAATTCCCCTAATCCCATTAGAGGCTGGTCCTCTGACATGTAATGTGCCTTTTTGTGCAGACACCACTTCCTCACATTAAAAAATTCAATATGTAAATGTCAGTCTTCTTTTTTTCCAATTAAAAATTCCTTATCAGTTGTGTCACAACAGACGTTTTTCAAATCAGACGTACTTTTTGCCCTCTTTACATAGAAAACTATAGCTTTGAATGATAGCACCCCCTCCACTTGAATGCAATGGGTTCAAAAGATGACTTGATTTTCAACAGAATATGATCAATATTTTCACTGCACGATTCATTAAAAATTCACCTCTTTTGTGATTTGTGTTAACCAGTAACCACAAAAGCTGCAATAGGTTGGTGAAATTCCATCACATTAATGTAACCCTAAGCTTCTGAGATTAATTTTACAAAACTGCACATTGGAATGGAAAGCTTTAGTGAGGTGAAGAAGAACAGAGAAATTCTGGCACAATTACCTCTTGTTAATTTAAAGTTAATTTGACTTCTTTTTGTGTGTGTGCATTGAAGGTTTTTTTTACCTGTTACACTTTCCTGATTTATCTGTAAGTAATAAAAGGTACTTCATTATAAAAAAAAATTAATTACTATAAAATCCCTTATTTTTTAGGTGCCACATTGACATTATTGTGGTAATGTTCTGATTTTTTTTTCTCCTCTAAAAATTGAAGAAATATAGTTTCTGTTCAAACAGGGCTTTTTTATCTTGAAAACAATCACCTGACATTCATTTCACAACAAACTGAAGAAGGCATTTGAAAAACAATATAATTAATAAAATTTCAGAGAAACGTTGGAATTTATGACTTTATTCCACTCCAAAGTCAGACGGTTCCGTGTCTGGAGTAGCAGTCGAGGGGCTGGAGAGAGACGGAGTGAGAGTCAAGTGATATTACGAGGAGAAAACCTCACCGCGAGGACAGAAGAGGCTCGTTAATCATCTCATTGGCGATTACCTCAGTAAAAAGTAAAGATTTAAACTATCATGAAGTCTGTCAAAGCTTGATGACTCTGCATGGTGTTATGTGTAAGTGCTTACCTTAATATAAACATATTGACTAGATTCCAAAATGCATTTGCACAAACTGTTTTCTAACAATTAATTTTTCACTGCTACACATATCCCCCTTCACCCCATCTCCATTTAACTTCGTACAAATAATCAGTTTGCCTGCCTCAATAGAAGCATTGTTGTATTATCAAAATCATTACAGAAAGAGGTAATTCAATTTCGGCAACTGTTTGCAGAGTAAATTTTGTCCATTCTTTACAACTTTAATCTTCAATGATTTGTGAAAAACACATTCAATGATCAATTACTAGGTGTGAAATGTGAGAAATTTAATACCTTTAGGCATTTTAGCAGTCAGACTTTGTATTAATCAGTTAATTCCCAAACTATATGAGTTTTTTCCTACATAAACCATTAATGGAAAAAAATTCCAACATTTTTTTTCAAGTTAGCATAAACATTTCAGTTTCAATCCTAGCTTATGATGATTTATTAAAGGTTCCAGTATCATTACTTTCACAACAGCTGAAAATATTATTTTCATCAATAATTGATTGCATATTTCATAAAAAGTTACACAACACCCACACTGTTTAAAAAAAGTCTTCATTAATAACACACTTCAAAGGAATTATCTTTTTGACAAACAATGGCTCAGTCATGATATTAAAATTTAAGGAATTTGTTACATTAAAATTCCCCCAAATCCACACAAACAAATTTAAAATGGCTCTATATCAAACTAAGGCCCAATCATTTACTGATTGAACTTTGGCTTATGATGTTCTGGCTGTTTATCAAAGGTAATGGCTCTGTATACTAACTGTTTGAGTAAACTTCATCAATTCCTGTAGTGTCTATATACTAACCCACCCAATCTCCTGCTTAAACAAAACTTACAAGAGGCAGACTGGATACAAACTATCAACTGCCCTAGAGCTCTCATTTTTTGCTTATATGTATATACATGTATGTATACAACATAACTCAACTGAGAATTGTGAATTCAGACTCTTATGACTTTGTTTGAGTGACTGAATCACATAATTAGATCGATTGTTTGTATGTTGTTTTATGTCCCATCTAAGAATTTTCATATAGAGCTGTCACCTTAAATTTCGACGACTTCTCAGAACTCAGAGCCATTGAGCAGTGACGGTTCTTTATCATGCCGACGCCTATTGTGAAACAGAGCCTTTGTTTATCAGGAATCGTCCAAAAGACCTGCAACTCTCACTTCAAAATGCTTGATGAAGGAACAGTTGCTACCTTATTTTATCAATTTTATTAGGTCAGACACTTCTGAGATTTGACCCACAACCTTCCAATCGTAGAGTAAGCATCCATTAAACTAATCTACCATGATGGTCATCATATAATTAAAATTTCTTATAAAATAAAAATACATCTCAATGGTGGATCCCCTATCCCCCACCTCTAAAGAAAAGTGGACCCCTTCTAGGATTTATACACATAAGTGGTGGATCCAGCCAGGTGTCATAAAATGAATTTACCCCTCCCCCATCTCCAAAGAAAACTGGAGCCCTTCAAGGATTTTTTAAAGATATGAACAGGAGGGATGTTTTTTCTCTCTGTGATAGCTGATCCTCTCTCCCTCCCAGAGCACAATACCCCCCTCAAAGAATACAAGATACAATAATTGTTCTTTTTCTATAAGTTTTCCTTTTCTCCCCTTAATAACAGGAAACTTTTCTGACTGGAAAGGTACCCACCCTTTCAGTGAATCTCCTGGATATGCTATGTCAGAGAGCTATGTCCTAATTCTGTCTGGTGACAGCTATATTCAGACTTTTCCAGATAATTGGCCTCCTACAGACTATAGAAGTTCATGTTAAAAATCACTATCTGGTTACCTAGAATCTTCCCTATACAAATATTCATACAGGCTCTGTTCTGTTTGCTTGTCCATCCAAATTACATCATATGCTGGTAATATATGTGTTTCTTTATTTGCAAAGTTATCATCATGTCACAAGATGATCAACAAAAAGTGTGAGGATACTTTACAACTTACTGCTTTGAAAGATAAATTCAATACCAAGTGCTTTTTATGTATTTTTTGGTTAAAATTAAAAAGTAAGTTAAGTGTTGTAGAGAAAAACATACAAAAAGATTTTTCAACCAAAAAAGATTCTATAACAAGAGGCCCAATAGTCACCTGATAATATTGCAAAAGATCTGCAGTGGTATAAAATAAAACTATAAAAATTGAGATGAACGAAAAAAAAAAACGAAAAAAAGATAAACTAAAACTGTCCAATAGGGACAAATACCCCCCGCTGGGTTTTTCAGAGAAGGTGCCAAATCAAAAATACTTTATGGATCTAGAGGTGTTCACAATTTACTTACAAAAATTTGCAGTGAAATATAATTGCTCATCATGTTTCTTAATGAATGAAACAAAGGTGCAACCAAATGAAACATCAATACTAATACATTGTAATTCCATTGTAACATTTTTTTTTAATTTTTTCATTTTATTTTTTTTTATTACTGCATTAAAAAAATATATTGCAATTATGTGTTATGTCACTCTGCAAACTGATTGTTAAAAAAAAACCATTATACAAAATCAAATTAATCTTGATATATCAATTTGAAATGCATTTTGAAAATAAAGAGCTGGTCATCCAGTAATGAAGTGCTTTGACAGACAATAAATTACAATTAAGAGAATAAGAGAAGAGAGATCTTTAATTCTTGTGCCTTATTCCCTGGAGATAGATAACACACACGCTTGATAAGAGATATGCCTTAACAACTTCCAACACCAAACTCATTAATTTATCTTTAACTGGATGCATGTCCAGTCATTATTCCCAAGAGACAAATGAAATTACATTATCTTCTGTGCAATGTAAAAACTGTTTTAACACTTGATGATGTTTCTTTTTTTAAGTTGTTATGAGTAGTTTTAAGCTGTAGTATTTTTGAACAGATATTCTAGATTCTATATCTCAAACCTTATACATGAGCCCAAAATGAACAAGTCAATTAAAATAAAAAATAAAACCTGTAAAATGCAAAAAAATTAACAAAAAGAGTTGAAAATTCCAGGTGCACACCTTCATATGGTGAATAATAAGTGTACAAATTTTCAGATTAATCCTTGCAATAGTTTCTGAGAAACGGTCCAGACAAAACCACAAAATAAAAATGAAAAAACACCTGTAAAATTCAAAATAATAATCCAATCAAGATGAAAATATCAGGTGCACAACTTCATATGGTGAATAATATGTGTACAAATTTTCAGACAAATCCTTCCAATAGTTTCTGAATAATGGTCCGGACAAAATCTCGTCTACAGACAGACGGACAGGGTGATTCCAATATACCCCCCCTAAACTTCATTTGCGGGGGGTATAAAAAAAACATCATGCCATGATTGTGGCAACTTGTAAGGGAAAAAGAAGTGCTGTTATTACTGTAAACGTATTACATTTGGCTGTGTATTCTTTTTAGCGCCTTTCGCGGAAAGCAGCCTCTGCTAAATCAAGTACATCGCTAAATGCTTGGTGTATAAAGGTTTATGTAAAGCGCTAAATCAAATCTACGCCAACTTGTTGAAAATTCAATTTCCGCTAAATATCGTACACGCCAAATATAATACGTTTACAGTATGTCATTCAGGGGCCCATTTTACGAAAGAAATTACGACTAAGACCAAGAACTTCAGATGATTGTAACATTCTGCAAAATTAATGATTCTGTTTAAAATTGCTAGTGTAAAAATTTCTTACTACATTCCTTTTAGAAAGATTAAAATCATTTTCAATATATTGTTATTTAGAAAGTTATACGTAGAACTAAATTTGGTCTTAAGTTCTTTTGTAAAACGGGCCCCAGAAATGCTTTTACCTTCTTCATCATCAATCGTTAAATTAAAGTTATTGTATACACAAAAAACAATATGCCATCACCTTGAAATTTTAAGGCATAAAATAATCTTAAATTTAACAGATACACCTACCCTGGTGGTTTAGGTTGTGATGTGGAGCCTCCTTCTTCTGTAGGATTCTCATAAGAGCCCACCTCCTGGAAGGGACTGTCATTCTGGTACCGCAAGATTACCTTCTGGTTACTTCTAGCTTCCTCACCTCGGCGACGGTTACCCTGGTTTTGACCTTTGACCTGCTGACCAGATATCTGGCCTTGACTGTGACTAGTATGAATATGAGAATCATGAATATGAAATTGCATCTGTCCCCTTGAATACATGTAACTGGACACTTCAAACTGGCTTTGTCTATCACCGTAGAGGTGGGCTGCTGCAGACTTACTGTCAGTAAACACCTCACTCATTGGTCTCACAGGTTTTCTTCTTGGAGAGTCATTTAATCGGTCTCGTTTTCTAACTTCTGGTATCAACACATTGTCATCAACACTGGACCAGTTTTTGTGTTTTTGTGGACTGTTTATGTGTCCATTATGTTTTGGGGTACCCTTGTGTCTAGGACTTTGTATTCTTTCATGTTTTGGACTTGTGTCCATCTCGTTTAAGCATTTTGAATTTCGGTTCATATTGTGTCTTGGGCTATAATCTTTGTGTCCGTTTTGTGTTGGTGTGTGTCCGTTAACTTGAGCAGGTATGGCTGGCAGGGGCCGATTTACCATATTGGTTGAAATCTTCCTCTGAAAAGATATTTGTACAATAAATGACAATATGTACAAAAACATCTTCACCCCAAAAATTACATATAATTTCATGTATTTTATGAAAGCAAAGGTAAAATAAATCATTGGCAATCCCATGAAACTTAACATGGCTACATTATTGCAGCTAGTTGAAACCATTCTTGAAATATATGCATGTATATTCAATTTAAATAAACATTCTATTTTAACCCCCCTATTGCGCAGTAATATTCATAAGTTAAAATAACTAACCACAAAATCTATATGAAGGTGAAGAAAGTTGAGTTTGCTTAATCTATGAGGTTACAGAAAGAGAAAAAAGTTTTCAAAACAAGAAAATAAAGTATTTTAGGAGAAAAAGAATAGCCTTTAATAAAGAAGCAGAATTGTCCCTGTGTTGTGGATTAGCTTTAAATGTAAAAGAACTAAATGTCAATGCTTTTCTAAAGTAGTGTCCCCTATCACCTCGTATATTAGCCCTACCATCACACACTGACACCCAAATTACAGTCCTCAACATGAAATAACCCAGCATTTCTGTCTTAACATAAACCTCAATATCTCCACACAGAATTCACATGTCAACCTTAAAACATTTGTATGCCTATTCAAATGGTTTCAGATATCACTTTCTTTAAGTTCTTTCAAAATTCTGAGTCATCTTAGAGACACCTTAAACAAAAATCCTTGGACTGAAAATGACTACACAACATCATTTACTTTTCTAATCCGAACAAGATTTCAAACTTACTTACCATACAGTGAAATCCCCATCTTTATCACATTTTCCTTATTATTACACTTCTATTGTCTCATGTTTATATTTAACTTAGCGAGCTGGGCCGACTAGACTGATTAAGTTACTTTAAATGTTTCATATACCTGGTGCAGACAGTAATACATCACACGTTATACAAAAAAATGTCATTTCTCTAACGAGGCACCTCACTGTATTAAAGAATGCACATCACTTTTGTCTTCTACTCAAAGGGACCCCCAGGTGCAGGTTTAACCTGTGCATAATTAAGTTTTAAAATCAACCGATTAAATAAAAAACAATACTTTTACCGTTCCTCATATTTCCAGAATAAGACTTCTCGAGTTAGTAGGTGCTATTCCAGTCTTGTTAGTCTAACTTGAAATCTTCACAGGTGTGTGTACGACACAGTGCAAAAAAGAATCTTGACATAAAATTCCCCTAATCCCATTAGAGGCTGGTCCTCTGACATGTAATGTGCCTTTTTGTGCAGACACCACTTCCTCACATTAAAAAATTCAATATGTAAATGTCAGTCTTCTTTTTTTCCAATTAAAAATTCCTTATCAGTTGTGTCACAACAGACGTTTTTCAAATCAGACGTACTTTTTGCCCTCTTTACATAGAAAACTATAGCTTTGAATGATAGCACCCCCTCCACTTGAATGCAATGGGTTCAAAAGATGACTTGATTTTCAACAGAATATGATCAATATTTTCACTGCACGATTCATTAAAAATTCACCTCTTTTGTGATTTGTGTTAACCAGTAACCACAAAAGCTGCAATAGGTTGGTGAAATTCCATCACATTAATGTAACCCTAAGCTTCTGAGATTAATTTTACAAAACTGCACATTGGAATGGAAAGCTTTAGTGAGGTGAAGAACAGAGAAATTCTGGCACAATTACCTCTTGTTAATTTAAAGTTAATTTGACTTCTTTTTGTGTGTGTGCATTGAAGGTTTTTTTTACCTGTTACACTTTCCTGATTTATCTGTAAGTAATAAAAGGTACTTCATTATAAAAAAAAATTAATTACTATAAAATCCCTTATTTTTTAGGTGCCACATTGACATTATTGTGGTAATGTTCTGATTTTTTTTTCTCCTCTAAAAATTGAAGAAATATAGTTTCTGTTCAAACAGGGCTTTTTTATCTTGAAAACAATCACCTGACATTCATTTCACAACAAACTGAAGAAGGCATTTGAAAAACAATATAATTAATAAAATTTCAGAGAAACGTTGGAATTTATGACTTTATTCCACTCCAAAGTCAGACGGTTCCGTGTCTGGAGTAGCAGTCGAGGGGCTGGAGAGAGACGGAGTGAGAGTCAAGTGATATTACGAGGAGAAAACCTCACCGCGAGGACAGAAGAGGCTCGTTAATCATCTCATTGGCGATTACCTCACCAAAGACAGAAGGCATAACAAGTATTGGGCTGTGGAGAATATGAAGACATCAGGCATGCTTGGGTTACTGAGAAATGATTCTTTGCAATGAATCATGCAGCTAGATTTAAACAAATACTCTTTCTGCTTCTGCTGTTTGGCGTTTTTGAACAAACATTATTCCTTCTGAACAAACCAGTTTTTAGAAACTTTAAGAAATTCAAAGCATGTTAATTAGTTACTTATATTATGGTCATTTCCCTAAATAAATCATAACACGATCTAAACTTCAATGGAATGGGTATTAACAACATCGTGAGAAGGGGTGATCGCAATTGATACTTTAGAACTGGTTAATATTCTTTTTAGCGTCTATTATATTTGCTTTACAGTTGGTTAAAAGAAGTTTTAATTTTAAAAGAATTTCTTTTGATGTACAGAAATCATTTCTGTTTAAATTTGTTATATACATTACACACCAAGTCTCTGCTAGCAGTGTGAGCATGCCAACAGACCACTTATGATGCATATTACTCATCGCTGAAATTGAATTTGTTGGACCTTGAAAAAAAAACATGCCAGAAACCAAACGTCTTTCAAGTAAAAAGAAAATGAAAAGCAAGTAGGGCTAATTACCACACACCGTAGACCATGTCACCAGCTATTGTGACTGGGCTCTATACAAAATCAGGCCACACTTAGTATAAATGCAATCTACGTAATTAAAATTCTCACTTTTCATCACATTCTTTAGTTCAAAATTTATGGGGAATATCTCAGGAACATTGCAGATTTATTGTGCTTCATACAGTATACAGTATTGTATGAATGAAAAGGGTAGAGACTGAACAATGACTCCGTCAAAATTCGACCACTCCTTATCAAATCCGATGCAATGTGCCATCTTGATTAAAATGGAGTGGTATTTATCATATCTGATTGACAAGTATTAAGCTATTATTGGGTTCAAATGGGTTATAATGGACTTTGGCATTGTTCCTTAGCGAAAATTTACTCTAGAATATTGGAAGTAAACATATTGTAGTCAGTCCTTAACTCCTATTTTCTGAGTATAGTTGGTGTATTTTATGTTTAACAGAGATAAACAAACCATTTTCAACTTAATTATTCACTACATTCACATTAAATGAAGAGAATTATTATATAAGGCACAAAAACCCTCTTGATGTATCTGAGAGAACATGAAATGATTAATGAACAAGTCAGCAAGAGTTGTCCTTCCTTTAGTAGCTCTGGATGAAGCACCATTCAAAACAGATATGCAGTCAATTATATTTAGAGTGTATGATATATGGCAGAAATTGAATATTGAAGAAGTCAGCAAAAATTGATATTATTTTAATGCTCCTTAATGTTCTAATTTATGTGCATTTGTGCAAAACATTTAGCATTGTACTTGAAGTAGCGGATGTTGCTTTCCATCAAAGGTGTTAAAAAGAATATGGTTAATGTAATGTTTACAGTTCTTTGAAAAGAAAGTAATTTAATGTTGACTACTTTGCCTTTTCTATAAATCTAATTACAATACAATTACTCATTTAAAGACCCTGCACAAACCGTGGATATGTCCAAGTCAGTCAGAGATTCCAACCATTTTTATTTTATGTATTTTTTCTTTGATATTTTCAATCCTTGGATATCTTTTTTTTTTTCTTAACCCAATCAAGTTTAGAATAATGAGATTTGACTGTACAGCGAGTAACCTATCCAATAATATAAATTGCCACAGAACTCTCTTGCATACTTCTTAAAATTCCAATTACACTTAATCAATGAAGATTTTCAAAATATCAATGTCTAACCAAAGACTTCAAATTTTTTTTTATAAACAAGACAAAAACTTTGTATATTTAAGGTAGCCTGATCTCACCTCTCCTTTGTTGTTGTTCTGGGGTTTTAGATAGCCCTCGGGGTCCTGTACATCGCCTTGGTTAACGTTTCCGTTGGTGAGGTACCCCCTATCAATGGCATCTTTGAGAGCAGTCACCGGTGATCCTTTACTTTTTCCCGGACTCCCTGAGGTGTCGATGGACCCCCGGAGGATGGACAGTGGGGAGTTGGATGTTATGGGGGTCGAGTTTCTCTTCAGGGCGGCACCTGTTGGGTCTGAGAGTCGGGCATTGTTGTTAAGGGCCTCAGACCCTGGGCGACTATTGGATCTGGAGGGAGATTCACTTCTGAGGGGGGCCAGGCCAGCTAACTCCATCATAGGAGATCTGTGTTTTACCTTATCTATCGCATGTTTGGCCTGAAACAGAAAAAAGAATTGAGAAACATTTAACATTCAGAACATACAGGTTAGAACACAATAAATCCATGTAAAATGCACATAAACATGGCAAAAACAACAACAAAGAAACAAAACATGCAATACTTTCGTTGAATGCAGATTTTGATACAATTAGCAGCCATCAAACAAAGAAAGGTCTTTTATATTTCTTGAAGAATGGGAAGATTCACATGATTTGCAAATCTATAAGCAAATGTTGTTTTTAAGGGAGATAACTCAAGTCAACCTATTCAAATACAGCAGTTATATCTCAAATCAAACATGCAAATAGTTGGTTTTCTTTCAGAATTTGCATACAAGCAATTTAGATTTTTAAAATAAAAGCTTATGAAACATTAAATAAAAGAGTCTACTAAAAAGATTTTACATGCCACAAATAAATGCAAAAGAGCTACAAAAAGTAAAATAATCTGCTATGAGACAAGACTGGATGATGTACTCCATGGAAGAAATCATCCATTGTGATGATATGACAATGGAGAATGTGACAGGACAAATAAAATTAGGAGGATGCAAGAGTATGACTGGATGAAACCACAAAAAGGTCAAATAATGAGAATGGTACCTTGGCTGGGCTGCGTTGTAATGAAAACTGAAATAAGGTTGTAAATTAATGGTATAATGCATTGTTAGGTTAATTAAAATGATGAAAAAAATCAGAATGGTTCTTGGGTGAAATTAAAATAAAACATCAATAACATCAATATTACAAAAATCAAGAATATTTAAAATTACATAATGCTTTATACACCTATATGTACACAGACTGAAAATATTCATTTTTCCATCCAATTCTGAGCTTGAAATGTTCATTCCTTTTAATATGTAATGTGAATTAATTTTCTATACATGTATTATTTTTACTGTGTGTGTGGTTTGCTTGAGATCATGTGCAAAATAATACAATATTAATCTTAGTTACTAAAATATCTTGCAAACCAAAGACATCTTTAAAACTTTCAAAACCTTAAGCAGTTGACAGGTACACCTAATAACAATTTTTTTTTCAATTTTTTGTTCAGAGAAAATAATATAACAAATGTAACCCTTTTATTTTATCAATCCTGAGATAACTTCACAGAAAAGCATATTGACCTATGTTCAGTCAGTCTGCTTTTCTGTGAAGTCAGATATACTGTATGTGTACTTAAGAAAGCAGGATTCATATTTAGCGCCTTTGGCTTGCACAACGAAGCCCTAATTAAAGAATATCCCTAAGAAATCATAAATATATATTACAATATAAGACACAGAAGTTTGTATTGCTAATTCATGAATATGCTAATAACTCTATACCAAGTGATTGCACTAAATTTTGAATACGTCAATTTATGAACAGTATCTATGGAATGACCTCATATAAGGGTTATATTTATATATTCCTTTATGTAAACGTATCTCCTTATTCTCAATAGTTTTGGGGTTGAGTAACCCATTATACAATAGTACATAGTGGTAGCATATTCTGCTGTCCTGGGGACTACTGACCCAGATTTTATTCTTGCTGCCTACGTCTTTGTCCGGGGGCTGGGAATCGTCACTGCTGGACTGCCGCCTCATCTCCATGTGCTGCATGGCCTTCTCGGAGTAAGGAGTGGGCGTGGCAATCTCGGCCAGCTTCTGTTGGAACACCTTCTGGGCCTGCTCCTGGTACTCCTACAATAACAATAAATCAATGAAATGTTCCTACAAAACAAATGTAGGACTATCATAGTAACTCTATGTCCCAGCAATATTTCTAATACATTTGTCTCATTGTATATACTGTTCATACATCTGTAGTTTTGAGTTTTGACATTGATAAAACCGACTTCTAAAGTCTGTGTCTATAAATCTCCTATTATTTCAACATCTTATGATCTGCATTCAGAAGGATGCTTTGTGGAAAATTTTGTGTAAACTTTTATCATATGAAGTACTGCCTATAAATCCTTGATTTGCTTGGTCAGTTAGATGCTCTTGTAGCAATGGATGTATGTGTTTATCAACAAATACCCTCCATATTATGATAATAGATTAGATGGCCCTTGATTATTGGAGCCAGCTACAGGCAGTTAAGTCTTCTTTAATTCACATCAAATACAAAATAAGAAGCTTGACACAAACATTTCTCAATTACAGGTTTGCAGTTCAATTTTTCCTTTCGCTGTTTCCTGTTTCTTAAAACCTTATCAAAGAGACAGGGACATTTTTATCAGATGTGCATTCTGATACATAGCCATGAAGAATCTGGTATAATTGGCTGTCTTAGATTCATCTTTATCCTGTATGACTAACCACCAAAAACACATGTACTTCTCACATAAACAAACAGCTGTCAGCAAAAAGCAGGTTTACCAACTTCTGATAAATCCTGCTACAGTTAAGATGAAAATTTAGACAATAGATCAAAAATCAAATATGAAACATGTAAATTTTATTTTCCAGCTGTTGCGTTTAAGGGCTAGGGGGTACAATACTATTTGCCCTTCTCACTTCATCAACAACTTTGACTACATTAGAAAATTGACTACAGGAGCACTTCATATGGTAGTCATTCTAGCTTCAGGTTTGATTTTATGGCTATTTTCTTACGATTATCCTTAATTTTTTTTCTCATGGTGTGGATTTTTTGATTTGTCCTACCAATAAAACTGTGAATACTGAAATAAAAAACGCAGCAAAATTTGAAGAAAATTAACGTTGTCATAAATGACTGGCGAAAAATCTCTCTCTTTAAACTCACTGACACCATTATAGACACTAAAGAACGGGTCTAAGAGTCTTAGTCGGACATTCATTTAGCAGTGCCATTTTGTTAACGAATCATTTTTGACACAAGCTAATTTTGTGATACTTAAGTGACATATGAAATTGGTCTTTTTAGCTGACAGCTACATTAATTTATAAATACCTGGAACTTTGCCTTCTGCTGAATAAGCTGTTGTTCTATCAATTCATTAAACGTGGGCTGTTTCTCTCTCTCCTGAGCATAGGCCATCTTGAAAGCATTCCCCACTATAGCATTCAGTTCCTCAGCCTGAAAAACATGTCCTTCCAAATTAAATAACCATGCATATTTCCAGTAGTGTTATTTCCCCAACTTAAACTCATTCAAAATTTCATTTTACCAAGTGAATTAAATGTAACCCTACCCATTGAGACATTTAGAAATAAAATAGCATGAGGCTTACTGGATTTCACAAGGTGTAACCTAAGCTTGCCTTAAGTGACACATGAGATAATGTTTTGTGATCCGTCTGTGAGTAGTGACCACTGATTCCTGCTGCATGTTACCAGGTGTACAGATAATCTGCACTGTCTGATACTATAAGAAGATTGATTCAAGATTAACTTGTTGTCCTAATAGACGGAATACCCCTAATAATCTTCTGCATACCACGATACAGCCAGAATTAATGATCCACACCATCTCTGGACACCTGTATGGTGTGGCTATAATTCACACTTGTTCTTAAACCATTAAATATGAATTATTTTGAAATGGTCCATTTATATTTTTTTGTTTCCTTTTTGATGTTCTTCGTTCAGAGACTTGTAGGTTCAATAGTTGACATGGTTGATGCCAAAATATTTCATTAAGAAATGACAGCATCATTTTTCTTTCATTATTTATGCATAACATCTTATAGACAAAATTTTTCCATGCTATTTCTTGAGCTTTATAATAAAACTCAGAGAATAATGAAAGAATGTTCCTCCCAATCACAGAGTTAACTACCCTAAAATCAATCATGTTACATCATATCGGAATATACCAGAAATAATAACCAAATATGAAAGTTACTGAGCCATTAATAAAACAATTCTGTATCATTTGAAATAACCCATTAAATAATGATTATGCTATACATGATTGTGGATTCATGGTACTTAAACCTGCTTTACATTGAGACATATAATTTATATGACCTATTACATAAATAAGAAACTTGTGGCTGGTTAGTGCATTCTAACCCAGCCACCAAACCCCATTTCTGAATACTAGTACTTCATACAGAAAGGGAAAAACCTGGAACAACAAAGCAGCGTAACACTGATAATCTTCCAATTCTATTTCTATTGATTTTCTTTTTTTCTCTTCATATATCAATGATTCATTTGTTTAAATTTTTATTTGACCTGTGCTACTGACTATTTCTTTCAGATGGCTGTTATGTCTACCTTGTTAAAGAGACTTGGATATATCACCTGAATGCCTATATTTATAACTATGAACAGAAGGTGAGAAAAAAGGTAACAAAATATTTATGTTACCCAAGATAAACAATTTTCCATCAATGCTAAAAAAGAAAACTATGCTCATAAACTTACAGTTATGTGTTTCTCATGAAGTTCATCAAAAGCTGGTGCAAACTAAAAAACATACCAGCTCTGATTTTCTAATTACATGTAAATATGGTGTGTTCCCATTTCGCCATAACCGTGAAATTCAAAAGTTAAAAAGTACTAAGGCGAAATGGGAATTTTAGTATTTGTAAACATTTTCACTGGGTTGATAAAAAATTTAAATGATAAATTTTTTTAGATTGAATTTAACAGTTAATGGGAATTTATGAATGCAGTGAATGAAATAATACATGCAATACCACATATTATTTTTTAAAAAATACTTTATGCATATGTTAAATCTTCATCACCTTAATTCACCATGTTCACATGAGAGCTTACTAAGGCGAAATGGGAATGCTAAATTTTGCAGTTAAGGCGAGATGGGAACAAACCGTACATATTGTATATAAGTTATTACCTGATCTGGAAATTTGGCAAGTCATTAAAATAGTCTTAGATACATTACAAAGAACTTGGTAAAGAATTAATGAGGATAACTTAAAATTTGAGTTCTGAAAGGAAAAACAAAGGAGATAAGGTCTATGTCCAGTCATTTTGTCTTTCATTTCATAGTTTATGAAGGATTTTCTGATTTTATTTGCATGGAATGAAAACAGAAGGAAAAGAAAAGTCTTAACCTAATTATCAGTCTTGTTACCCTATGAAGACTGTGTGCACTACTTTTTTTTTAACTGAGTTATTTATGTATGCATATACACATCCCATTCCACCAATGTCAAGATGTCTATGCATCCTAACACTGCTATCCTAACCTAAATACACATGTAGGCAAAATAAATAAAACTTTGTATTGATCTTATTAAGTACACCAGACTCTCTTATGGGGGCCACATTTCCGAGTTTTTCATGCATTCCTAAAAAACTAAGTACACCAAACTGCATTATATACGTCAAATGAAATTTGATCCCTAAATGTGTGATTAGCATTTGTTATACTGGGACAGTCTCCGAGGAAAATCAATAATAAAAGAACAGTCGTTAAATTATAAAATAAATTATCTTACACAGCATTGCCACTGTCTAGTGTTATATATAGTACATGTCCTATCTGATTCTTATCTTACTCCTACAGAATGCCAGGTTAGAACTGATTTAATGATTTTTATTTCCCTGTTTTGATGGAATCATTAAAGCAGTATGGATTTAATTGCAACCAAAAATAGTTCTTAAGTTCTTGTACCTCCTGAGACATTATTGCTATTTTCAAATTAATTAATCGACCAAAAATAGAAGATAGAAAGGGAACTACATGTATTGCAAATTGAATCTGTTTCAATAGCTACTGAATCTATCAGATTTCAGTAAAGAATTTTATCTGCAATCTAATGGTTTAAGCAGTGGTCAATAGAAATATTTACATAATTACTGAATTCTCTGATTTTTTTCTTTGATGTTTTAAAGTTTATTATCTTCCATAATGAATAGGATCAAAGGCAATCTCAATGTACGAGTCCATGTTTACCGATTTTAATAAAGGTATTGAAAGATTATTACAGACAAATAATCTTCAATTAAATTATTACGATATTCATCTTCTGTTCATCTATATTGATTTGTGTTTAAATAAAATATTGACCTTCAAGAGAGGACCCAGATATTTAAACCATAACTTTGAGCAAAATTTAATTATTCATTACCATGGGCTAAACTAAAATTATCAGATAGTTCCTCTTTCTATACGATAAATCACATAATTTACCTATTGTCCTGACAAGATATAATGTTCCAGTATTGTACTCAATTTTGAAGAATGCTTAAATTTTTTCATTAAAATTAAATTTTCTTTTATAGCAAAAAACTAGAGACATGTCCTACCCATATTATGTGTGTTAATGGGATACCTATATTGTGTAATGGCAATATCATAACAAAAATGGCAAGCAATCAAAATGACCCAAACAGCACCAACAGGAATTAATACTCACCATGATTCCAATAAAAGCAGGAAATATAAAAATCAGTCCCTAAAAATCCTCCAATACCCTTAAATCATTACCAATCATGGCAAAAAAACAACAATATAAATATTCTTCATTTATAGCTGATTTAGTACTTACAAGAGACACTACAGTAACCCATTGCTGATTGACAGAGCACTGATAGAACATGATTGACGGGTAATTACGTCACGACGTCATTTTCTGTGAGGTATGTAAGACTTAATAATAAAGCCTCAGACCTATCTTATTCCCCTCCCACATCAAACAGTCACCGGCAGGTAATAATAGCAGGTCAATACACAAAACTGTCCACAATTTACCATACAGAATTTATCATAGTACCTCTTTGTTAATCTTAACCATTTCCTTGTGTTCAATGCCATTTCCTGAATCCTTGTATGTTTGGGCCATAATATTTCTGAGCTTTTCAAAGAAATATTGGGACCATTGATGTCTCAGATATTGAATCTACTCTTATTAAAATGATGTTTCAATTTAAATTTAAACTTTCAGGCATTTCTGCAAGATATCAGGGGTAGTTTTTCTTATATAATCCTTTTGGGGGGAAAAATAATTTTCCAATTTCAAATGTTTAAGTGTTTGGATTTTTTTTTAAAACGTTAAAAAACTGGTTTAAAAAATCAGAATTAAATAAAAATTTTGAATATTTTCCATATATTACAAAGATATACAAAACAGATTTTGAGGAACGTCTCGTCTGACCTTAACTTATTATGAAGAATAGTATCCCTGACAAGCCCTTTAAAAAGGATCATGAGAGGATATTTGATCCAACACTGATTTTGCCACATGTCCACTTATTACATCAAATACACAAATAAAATCTTTAAAAAATACGCAAAAAAACTGACAAGCAGGAAGTGAGTAGTGTGTTATAGTATATCCCTAGGCTATAGTTCCTGATGTGTCACAGTCAAGTCCTCAATGAACAACTATCATTCTCACACCTTGGACTCTATCCACTTCATGAACTTGGATAACCCCTCTACAAACTACTTTAGTCAAAAATATGATAGCTCTAATATTATGATATCACAAAAAGCTATCTTATGCATTAAGACAGCAGTATATGAGTTTGGACACCTACCAAGTTTTTCATAATAAATAGAGATAGAGAAATATAATGCAGCTACTAAACTTCTCATATCTGTATCTAGATTATATTACATCATAAAGATTTATAAGCAGTATTTGTTGAGTTCAGCAGCCTTTTCGTCAGGCATAAATCATATTCCCAGACATTTCTTGGAGTTATTGGAGAATTTAATCACTGCAAGCTATGCAATGCATCTGAAGGTTTTATCAATACATGTGATTTATCAATGTCTCTTGGCATTATAAGTTGATAGTCTTATCTTCAATAAAATAGCCAATTTGAACAAGTGTTTACTTTTAAATCAAAAGAAATTATTTCAGCTGACAGAAATGCTTTTGTTGAACTTTTCTTCTAATAGTGACAGCAAATAAAATTGACATTCCAAGAAAATTACACCTGCATAAAATAAGGATGAAAAGATTTCATGTACTCTAAAATTATTTTTCAAGGGATTTTACTTTTTGCCCCCCCCCCCCTCCTTGAAATTTTGTTCTACTATATAGTGAATCATTAACCAAAAAAAAAAAACAAATCCCCTCAAACCAATAATTTCTGACTCCTAAAAAATAACCAGTAATGAATTTACAGTATCTTAGAATCACCACTCACAAGAAAGAGAAGGGCTGGGGTAGGGAGGGGTATTTTCTCACCTCTTCTTTGGTACTGGTCACAAAGGCATGGCAGAACTGCATGCTGAGGTTAGCTTTGGGTTCTCTGGCCAGGAATGAAAACTGGCAGAAATCAGGATCACAGGTAGCATAGGAAATCCTCTTCAGAGCATGGGCCATGTAGACACTCTAATAAACAAAATAAAGGTAATATATATCGTGACATTCTATATACTCAGAGCATGAGCCATGTAGACACTCTAATGAACAAAATAAAGGTAATATATATCATGACATTCTATATACTCAGAGCATGGGCCATGTAGACACTCTAATAAACAAAATAAAGGTAATATATATCATGACATTCTATATACTCAGAGCATGAGCCATGTAGACACTCTAATAAACAAATTATATTCTCTTAGTATGACCATTTACTGATAAACACCATTCAATATTTTGCATATGCACTTAAATGAAGCACATTTTCAATTTTAGATATAATCTTCTACAAGAGGAATCCTAACCTAACATTATTTTTTTTCTATTATTAGAAATATATAAAGATATAATTGTACATCAAATACATGATGTACAATAAGATCACTAAATATTAAATTTGAAAGTAAAAATTTGAATTTATGCTTCTCCAAGACTTAGCAATAGAAACAGAGATATCTAGCATATTTCCTATTTTTCAAGCTTTTTGGTTTTATCTTAAATCCTGAAGAATAAAAAAAATTGAAATATTCATTGATAAGCTTGTCAGTTTTAGTCTTGGATATATCAATAAGACCTAATCATTAAGAATCTATTTGGCAACCTTAATGATGCTATAAATACCCCCTAAAACTGCACTTATCAAGATCAATTTTACCTCACGATGCTTTAATGTACATGCAGTACTTCAGTAAAGCATGCAGACTTAAAATGAAGTAGATATGCAAAAAATATTTCTCTGATTAAATCAAAACATGGATGTAATTGGTCACTTAATACTTCACAAAATTATAGTGACACAGGTATTCGCATGTATGCCCGTCTGACTTTTATAATATTTACTTTCTTTAGGGACATAAGAAGTCAATCTTGAGTCTTGACTGTTTACCTCTCCATCACTGCTACAGACTTTGATCCCAGATATGGAGATGACCAGGAGAACCTTCTTACTCTTTGTTGAATTCTACAAAAAACAACAGAAAATAAATATCACCAACTGTAACCACTACAATTAAAGATAAATATTTTCCTATCTCTCATACAGGAGTTCATTTGTTTACCCCAATATATCTTTCAATGGGTATCTAATTTGGAAACTTTAATTTTTTAAGTTTTTAAATAGGCCCTTAAAATAGTAACTATATATACAGGAGCTTCATATATTTCTAAATTATTTAATAAATTAAATACTGTAAATTGTTTTAATTCCATGGTTTTAAATTTTCACAAAAATATCTCAAAAAGTACCAATTACGATGGTTTTAATTTCACGCTGCAAAAAATTAATTCAAAATTTCGTATAAGTATTTAAATGTTTTTAACGTTGAGAGAGGCACCTATTTCAGCAAAGCTATTTGAAATTTCTAAGAAAAAAAAAGTTTTATGAAAAATGAAGTTTATGGTTTTTTTTGGTTTATCCTCAATTAACTCCCCTATTCTGAAAACTAGATGTTATAACAAAAAGATATTATGGTAATGTTAAGTCATGTCTATAGTTCATGCTTATTAGCCTACTTTAAGTGTGGCCATCTATCATGTTAAAAATATCCTCTCAAATGGCTAGCAATTTCCGTGTGTCAGAACTGTAGGCTTACCCTCATCTGTTCCAGCTGTTTCTGGACACACTCAGCTCTCTCATTGGGGTCTGCTCCCGTCACCGAAAACGACCCAATATACTACAAAATAAAACGACCCAATATACTACAAAATAAAACGACCCAATATACTACAAAATAAAACGACCCAATATACTACAAAATAAAACAACCCAATATACTACAAAATAAAACAACCCAATGTTCTACAAAATAAAACGAGTCGACCCAATATACTACAAAATAAAACGACCCAATATACTACAAAATAAAACGACCCAATATACTACAAAATAAAACGACCCAATATATTACAAAATAGAATGTCCCAATAAACTACAAAATACAACATAATAATAACACCATGGACACTGAAAACAACCCGATATACTACAAAAAAAAACCCATAATATTATATAACACCACGGAAAACAACCCAATATACATGTACTACAAAATAAAATATATAACAAGACAACATCAGAATCTTTTATATTGTAATTATTGATGAATAATATGTCTGAAACATACCAAACTGAAGTTAGCTAGATACATGTGGACCACAACTGATGCCAGCTAATGTTCTAGAGTAAAATGTCCCGATATACAATATCAAGTCTATCATAATAATAATCATCAATGAAAGTGATATCGCATCGTATTATTCACCAGAAGTCCACCTACAACCAGTAGTTTAATATTATCATTTACACTTTCATTATAAAGCACAGGTATGCCAAATATTGTGAAATTGGAAACCTAGAATTTCCTCTACTGATGGTCTTAGTGACACGTAATGCAGACACAGGCATTTCACGATCTGTGATTCTAACAGGTTAATGAGTTTTCTTAAAACACCTGGTGAAATTCTTTTCTGATGACCTGTTTAAGATAAGTTCAATCATGTTTAATTTTTTTAATTTCAGGTGTTAATTTTAAAAGTGCATATTAAACAAAGAATAATTGTTGTATTGGAATCCTCAATTAAACCACATCTTAGTTTACAATATATAAAATAGAGACTGTTATTTATAAAACTATACCACTTGGTTTTACATGGATATAGGCCCTCTATCTTATGCGAAGTATACATCCATCTGAAGTGCTCTACTTATAGTTAATTCGTGTGTTAGTAGATATAATTTTCAAAGAGGAACAAACAGAACACAATGTTTACAAAACTTTTGAAAATTTTCTATACATCAGCAGTTCCCAGAGAACAAGTCTATTTCCCTCAAAGACATGTATGAATACTTATCCCAGACATATATAGAGAGAGCATGATGTGTTATTTCATGTATTAGAACAATGTATTTCTATCCTATAAGGACATCTTTTTTATGTGATACCCGGTAATTGACTTGCATCAGGCACTTCCATCACTTAATTCAACTCAACAGATATTACAAATGATGTTCAAAGCTCATTTCCCTGTGAACGTAGCAGAGTTCTAAGTCCAGTTCCTAAACACTATCCAGTTTGATGATGGTATTATCAGATTTCTTGACATTTTTACTATGATATAGGTTTTTTAATGTTTCTACTTTAACAAATATCGCAGAGCCCAGAATTGGCTTTATATAGCTTATTTGTCTACGTTAGCACCTTAGCACATTTACAGGATCCTAAAGGAGATGAAAAATAGCCCCAATCTGTTTGCATCTATTTGTGTCACTGTGATCAATAAGCTAATACCTTCTCTGGTTGTCCAGACAACAGATTAAGTTTGATTTTTCTACACTTAGTGAGTCACTTAAGCATAGGGACATCACTCAGTCCAAAGAACATTCCAGTTAGGGCCAAGATAATGATATTTTTTGTATACTATTATGACACTATTCTTTAATCAATACTTTCCCCTACGTAATTTCCTTGAAATTTTCTCTTAAAATCTAATGAATATGGTATACAAGGGCTATTAAGTGAAAGTAATATTATAATATAACTCATCGTTAGGACTTAAGGAAAGCGAGGGCATTCACTCTCCAGAGTATATCTTGTATCATCATCTTTTGTCTTTATCTGTGCCACAGGTTCAATGATCTTCTGTATAAAACAATTATCTTGATTTGTGCATATGTTCTATTTTGTTTTGCCCTAGTTCTTTCCCTATCTTTCCGATAAAATATATCTCAGAGTATACATCAAGAATATCTATTAAGACAAAGATATAAAACCTTTTAGCTTAATTATAAAAAGATATAATTATGTCTTTTGTGTCTTAAACATAGAGTGTTTCCCACAATGCCAACTGTCATCCCAGTGGTGCAGTGGTTAGTGTGTTTGCTCTAAGAGTTGCAAAATAAGGAGTTATTCCTTGTGTTGCGGGTTTGAACCACTTGAGGTTCGGTTTGATGGTGTGATGATGAAGTGCTGGTGCAAAAATGGTTTAAAATGTTATGACGATGCAATGGCACAATGAAGCAACAGCACAATAACACACCAGTGTGATGCTGTTGGCACAATGACAATGAAGCATTAACATTCACTATTGCTCCATTGTGCTATGCCACCAAGTGACCATTGTCATCATATTGTTGCACCACCGCATTATTGTCATCGTTCTATCACATCATTGTCATTGTGCTATTGCACCATCACTTCATAGTCATCATATCACTGTTTCATTGTCATTCAGCCATGTTTGTTAAACCAATAGTGAACTACAAGGCTACATTCATATTCCATAAAATGAGACAGTTGCAATATTTATTTCAAAATAATGTGCATTATCTATGCAACTTTGTTCAAGGTCAGGCTTTCTTAATGTATTCCCAAAACTTAAACCATACCCACTAATTCAGAAAAATTCAGCATCTGAAGCAATTGACCACCAGAAAGCATATCAACATTTCTGGAAGTTAGTTTGGTCTAGCACTAGTTCTCTAATCTTTGATGTAGAATGAACCTGCCAGGTAAAAAGCAATAGTTCATTTGAACTTCATGAGATGAGCTACAGATATACAATCGTATTCTTCACTGTGCAATCTTAGTACTAGCAATACAAGTACAAATTGACTGAATGTGTATTGCTATTCCTCAAGATCTCAAAGAAATTGGTTCAGCATGAAGTAGTTGTATCTACAATACACTAATCAGTGACATCCCATCTCCCAAACCTACAGAATCAAAAGTAATTAGAGTAAGTTAATTGTCCATCAAGGATGACAGATAGACACATTTCACAGGTACCAGGTACACCGATTTCTTCATTCAGACCACCAAGCCTCTCCTGACTAACTCAGTACAGACAGAAAAGACATGTGCTGGGCAGTAATTGGATTTAATAAACCAGGATAACTTCATTACATTACCATTAATAAGTCTATAATTGAATCAAGTCTTCAGTACAGCACTGATAGACTACAGGCCATGTCTAGGCAACTTTTGTGAAATAATAGGTCAACAACACAATCTGACATGCATTGGAAATGCACCTTCTTGACAGTTTGTCTGAGTATGTCATGCCTCTTACAGTTGGTCTACAAAACAACAAAGCATTCTCATGAATCGGGGGACAGGATGTTTGTAATTAAGTCTCTTAAGAAACACAAGGAGACAACAAACAAAAGAATAGTAGCTCTGAGGAGCATAAAATGACGTTTCTGTTTCTGCATTTAATTTTTGAGCTGTTGAAAAGATGGATATCTCCATTGAGATTAGAGCTGCCTGTAATCTTGGTCTGTTAACATCTGGCTAGCTCTAATAGCCTGCACCACCAAATCCAATTTAAATACTTCAAATTTTCCTTTCATGTGCTAATGTCAGTGAAAATGACTTATATCTGGTTAGGCCATACTGGGGTTAAGGGGGGTTCTTGACCTGTAGCGAGCTGTGGCACTCCAGTTTACCTGTGGCCAGTGATATAGAGGACCGATATAGAGGACTGTGTACACTAGTAAAGAGGTCACAACAGTACAGGACCGAGTGGTACAGCTGTAGAGGTTGTAAAGGAATGACTCGCTCAATTAATCTCGCCTAATCAATAAGTGTGGAGGTGTGAGTCACTATAAGACAGGGAGGAACTATTGTACTCCTGACACACAAGTACCATCTCAGTCTAAGTGTATACATCAGAGCTATAGCTACCAAACAAAGGTCTGTCAATGAGTCTTGCAATGAACCTCTTGACTTCATTCCCAAAGTCACAAGGAGACAGAGAATCATCCCAGTAGCTCTTTTATAAGTCATCAGCTCGGGACAGCCACTGGATGAATTGCCAGGAAATCCTCTTTTCACAAGATCAATGTGTACAGTAGCCATGATTGTACAATGCATGCACTTGACAGACAGAATGTATATGATGTATGGGAGATCATTTCCACATGTAGCTGTGTCCTGTCCATGGACATTTATACAACAGAAAACATATTCCCACATGTACTTATATATGTCCTGTTCAAAGATATTCGTATAATTGCTAATACGATCTTTTTCTTTGAACTCTGATCTTATGTATAGAATAATTAACCAGTTCATCAAAGCTTTGATCACCCAGATGAGCTCATCCTGTAGGAGCACACAAAGATACATGTGTTATGCTTGTATCTGACACTATATTTCATTTCTAATGACTATATCTAATAATCAAAGCCTTTGTAGTTCCACTCTAGCACTAAAGACTTTTAAAGTATTTGTGCAATCAAATATGAAATTTTTTTCTGTATATATACTAAAACTGTGAGCTTGCATATATATATATATATACAGTACATGGCCATGCTTTATCAATTCTTAAGCTGAAATTTGATGAACAGCATCTTTAACTGATCTAAAGCAGTTTTCATTTTAAATTCTTCAACTATGCATAGGATCTGATAGAAATGTTGCCAAACCTCAAGAAAATAAATACTCAGACTGATGTAATGTCTTCAGTCATATCTCAAAAGAGTAATTCCAGGATTTTCAATGTTACACAACTTAAACTAAACATACTTTATTTCTACATAAAATTACAAATAAGTACAATACCAATCATTTAGCGCATCAATAAAGCATGACTGAGCTACATGACAAGGTTTCTTATGAGTTTTCTTTGTATAGACCCAATCTACAATTATCTGTCAATTCCAACAAATAACCATTCAAGCCATGATGATGAACTTGCATGAATATGATACTGAAACGACCTTGAACAAATCTAAAAATATACAGATAATATCATAAATCTTTTTTCCTTCTGGTTATTGGAATGGTTAAAAAGAATATTTTTATTTACTAATTCATCAACACGTCGTACTGCAATATGAAATAAGTGTATTTGTGATGAGAACTTTCACAATTTGCTTAGAACATGAACTGGTCAGGTGTACTGCTTTGAGCTCTCTTTGCTTACACTGGAGAACAGCTGTGTTTATGCATTATCACATTGATTGTAAAGTGTGGGAATTTATTTAAAAACTTGATTATCTCAACAGCATCACAATTACAACTTCTTTTTTTTTTTATTAATACAAATGAAATTTCTTTGGATGGTATGTTATTGTGGATGGATTGGTACTTTTATATTAGTATCTATAGATAAAAAGCTGACCCAGTTTTCAGTGTATGCTGGAAGCAAAAATCAAGTAAACTTTCATACATGTCATGTATTGCATAATAAAGCACTTTTTTATACACAGCATGTCAAAACAATAAAAGAACAGACACAGTGATTGCTTTTAGGCATCTGCATATGTGGTGCTCTTACAAAATTGTTAAAAACCTTTTTTTTAATAAGTCACTAAAGTCAGCCAAATGAAATTTTTCTCTGTTGTTTCATAATTACAAAGTCATTAAATATACCCCCTCAAGACAAATACAAGCAAGTATGACTGCATATATTAATTTGTAAATTTGCTTTGATCATGGTATTTTATCCCTTTTACCTCCAGGAAAAAAACTTTTGTCTGGATATGAATAAGATTACACAAACTCAATTAAAATTTTAGAACTTTTAAACACCTTGACCCCCAATTACCAATACCACATGCTATGTAGAAGATAGATAGAACTTTTTATCCTTAGACGAGTTCCAGTTAATTGATTTATCAATTCAAGAATTGAGAATGCACCAAAAATATGCGAAATCACTCAACCATTGCAAATATTTGTGGGGCATCTTGTTAACAAGTCTAATTGTTAATGTTGGTGGTTTGATATTCAAATAAGTTTCACATGACTTTTTCCCTGTACTGTATGGAGAAAATTATTGTTCTATTAAATATTGCATAGACTGACAGTGTATGGTCATTTCACACAGCAAAATAGAACTAATGACAAATTTAATCAAAGAGTTGCTTCAGTGAAATACATAAATTTTAAGAGGCAGTGTGTGTAGTGAAATATAAGTTCAAATACAATGCTCCTACAATAAACAGCAGTTTAAGTCTTAGACGCTTTTGCCTTGGGGCGATATGAACTTGATAAGCATGATAAGAAAACACATGTATGTAATTTGATAGACTTATTGTTTAACTTTCTGATAAAACTTTCCAATATGAGAGAGTTTTAAGATAAAACACATTTATGATATTTTCTCTGCTACTATCAGAACTTGAAATTAACTTCATTTTAACACGTTGGCGGGCTGTATTTTTAAAAATAACCACATGCTCTGATGATGTAACCTACCTCCACTGATTTTATAGCAGTATCGCCCTTTCCATCCGATTGTAAAACACTTTTTGGCCGATAACAGGCTCCATCGGGCAAATCTTCAATTTTTAAGTCTTTTAGGTCACTTTGAACATTTTTCTTAGTCGGACTCTTTCCTGCATTAGCCACAGCAGCCGAATCCTGGGTCCTACCAACATCTGCAAACTGTTTCTCCAAAAGTCTTTCTCTTTTTTCTAGTAATTCTTTGTTTTCCTCCTGTTCTAATTGCTTCTTTGTGCGCATCAAATACATGTTGATGCCGTTATGACCCACAATTCACTTTCTTATCGACTCTCACAACATCCCAACTTCTTTGTTTTCCATCACGAACTGTTTGGTTCAACAACTTCCGGGCCAGAGGTCACGTGCGTTATCAGCAACTCAGCTGTTTGCTCGACGTCCCATGTCGAGTCAATAAATATTACGATAGGTCTCGTTCATTGAGGTGACATTTCATTGAACTGAATAAGGAGATTAAAAAAGTAACACCGTGGAAGTGACTAATGGGATATTTGTGGTCTGTTTTAGTATTGGTCCTTACTTATTGAAATTTCATTATTGATGAATGAATCTTGAGCCCTTGCTGCAAAACCTTTTGTTTGCTAGTCTTGAGAGAAAATCCCATGATTATAAGTTCCAGACTTATGAATGCACCGTTAGCAGATAAAACAGTCTATGAAATGTATAATGAGGTCAAACACATTGAATATATATTACACGCACCTTATCAATTTACGTATGAAACGATCACAGCCTAGCCTAAAAACAATGAAGGGCCGGCAAGCTGATCAAGTGTCCTATTTTATTGAGTAGTGAACAGAAATATCTACTGATAATTAATCCCTTAATCTTTGAGTAAAGAAAACATTTTAAAATAAACAGACAGGTAAATAAGCCCCATATACTCCTAATCAACCATATTGCCTTTATGAGGATGTACCTCAATACAATTGTACGCTATCAGCATGATCAGTATATTGGACTAGATCAGGCTATAATATACATCATCGATGACAAGTTTGATTAATTTTCGAAAATGGCATGCATTGAATTAAATTTAATCAAGCTTTCAGTGATTTTTTTTCAGTTGTTATAAGAAAATTTTGAATTACAAAACTGTGGATAGATTTAGAGGACAGACTAGCAGACCAACTCCGCTAGTGATTAACCCCCCCCCCCCCCTGGTGTTTAAGTCATATATGGCGTGTTTTTGGACAGTTCAGACCGCAGGCACCTGGCGTTACTTATTTTTCTTTTAATAAAAAAATATACCCCTTAGCCTTTCTGATAATAAACTAGGGAGGGGTATATTTTTTTATTTAAAGAAAAATAAGAAACGTCCGGTGCCTATGGTTCAGACTAACTAATTAAGTATTAAAATTAAAAAGATCCTTTTTTATTTGTTTTGCTACGTTATAAAGATAGGACTTTCTTGTAAATTACACAATTTAAATCAATCGCGTTTCATAGATATTACGAGAGATTCAACCGATTTATTTACCGACTCGGCATTTAAATACATGTAAAGCTTAAGTTTATAATTTTAATTTTAGCATAAATAACAAATATCGATATCATGTTTTGAAATCTACACTTTTTTTTAGCTCAGATGCGCCATATATAGTTTTAAAATATATTTAAACCAGCTTCAGAGCCAGGGAAGACCATATTCCACACGTATGGAATAATTATCGTAAAAATTATTTTTTTTTCTAGATAAAGAATAGTTTTTTGTGAGAAAAAATAATGCAATACCAAAGATTGAATAAAAATAATTGTACAAATATAATTACAAAAGAAACTGACTATTTCAAGATTTATATCTATTGTGATTGAATACTCAAATCTAAAAGTAAAGATAGCAATATCTGTAATGAAAAAGCTAATTACCAGAGGGTATTTTGTCATATTGTGTACTTATGCACTGCCTTTTCCATAGAAATGGAATTTTTGTATTCTATATGTTGAATGAATACGGTTTCTTTAAAGTTTGATGCTTAAATTTTCATAAAACTCAGTTTAAATTCTGTACAATCAACTTGACAAAATGAACTGAAAAAGCTGGGATTCAGAATCAATTCAGGGACATCCAGACCCCTCCCCCTCCCTTCTTTATTAAAAATTGAATTTTAAGGCACACATAACTACATATAAACTTCCCCTTTATTGAATATTTTATTCCTTTTCTCTAGTTCTGATTCTCACATCACTGGCTTTCTGTGTCGTATAATGAACTTAATACCTCTAGGTATCCAATCCGGGAAAAAAGTTTGAATTTGCAACATTTCAAGAAACAAAATTGTTCAACTCAACACTTTCCCTAATTAAATATACATAGTCAATGACCTGAAAATATTGGCATTGTTCTAAAATTAAGTTTTCTTATGTACAAAATTTTAATATAGAAATCAGTCCAAAATGAAAGGGGATCTATTTTTGCAAAAATTGTTAAAAAAACAGATGGACAGACACACAGACAGCTAGAACAGATGAAAGGATGACTGACACCTTTATACAAATATGTCATCCTTCCTGACCAGGAGATCTTAAACTTAAGACATGAATGTTCAACCTAGCAATTATTGCTTTAAAATGCAAAATGAATCATACCCCGTTTCTTTATGTCAAATAGGGAACATGAGGAAAAGTAAGGTCAAGGTCACAAAAAAGGTTAAGATCAGAAAATTATGACACCATTTAATAGCCTTTCATCAATTTTTATTGGTGTATAAACACACTAAATAGTAAAGTCAAAGGTCATTGGGAAGGTTAAGGTAAAAAGTTTGGGCAGTTGAATAGTTCTAACCAATATCTTCAGATGTATTTAGATAATAATACATTGAATACATGTACTTTCTTTGAAACAAAGCAAAGAGCAGATTAAAGAAAAGTAAGATCACAGAAGGTCAGGGATAAAAATTTTGAAGCAGTTGAATAGAACTCACTTATATATATCAGTTTATGAAATTTGATAAGTTTGAAACTCTAATAAAAATTATGAAAAGTTAGGTTCAGAGACTTCTGGTTGTCCTTAACCTTAAGTTAATCATATGTGAAACCTTAATCGTATGTGAAACTCTGATCGCCAATTGGGGCCCGACCTCACTCCCAAGGGTCATGATTTGAACAAGAGGCCCATGGGCCACATCACTCACCTGAGTAACTTGGGTGATGCAGATCTTTACCAGATTCCCCCTCTTGCTATACCTATCATGCCAAACAACCCCCTTCCCTTTTTTATTTTAAAACTTTAGAATCTACACTACTCAAGGATGCTTCCACATAAGTTTCAGCTTTCCTGGCCCAGTGGTTCTTGAGAAGAAGATTTTAAAAGATTTGTTCTATATTTTTCTATGTAAAACTTGGAATTCCCTATTGTGGCCCGCCCTACCCCCAGGGGTCATGATTTTAACAATTTAATATTTGCACTACCTCAGGATGCTTCCACATAAGTTTCAGCTTCCCTGGCCCAGTGGTTTTTAAGAAGAAGATTTTTAAAGATTTGTTCTATATATTTCTATGTAAAACATGGATTCCCTATTGTGGCCCCGCCCTACCCCCAGTGGTCATGATTTTAACAATTTGATATCTACACTACCAAAGGATGTTTCCATATAAACTTCAGCTTTCCTGGCCCAGTGGTTCTTGAGATGAAGTTTTTAAAGATTTGTTCTATATATTTCTATGTAAAACTTGGATTCCCTATTGTGGCCCCGCCCTACCCCCAGGGGTCATGATTTAAACAATTTGATATCTACACTACCAAAGGATGTTTCCATATAAACTTCAGCTTTCCTGGCCCAGTGGTTCTTGAGAAGTAGTTTTTTAAAGATTTGTTCTATATATTTCTATGTAAAACTTGGATTCCCTTATTGTGGCCCCGCCCTACCCCCGGGGGTCATGATTTTAACAATTTAATATCTACACTACCCAAGGATGCTTCCACAAAAGTTTCAGCTTTCCTGGCCCAGTGGTTCTTGAGAAGAAGATTTTAAAAGATTTGTTCTATATTTTTCTATGTAAAACTTGGATTCCCTATTGTGGCCCCACCCTTCCCCCAGGGGTCATGATTTTAACAATTTAATTTCTACACTACCAAAGAATGCTTCCACATAAGTTTCAGCTTTCCTGGCCCAGTGGTTCTTGAGAAGAAGATTTTTAAAGATTTGTTCTATATATTTCTATGTAAAACTTGGATTCCCTATTGTGGCCCCGCCCTACCCCCGGGGGTCATGATTTTAACAATTTAATATCTACACTACCCAAGGATGCTTCCTCAAAAGTTTCAGCTTTCCTGGCCCAGTGGTTCTTGAGAAGAAGATTTTTAGCTCACCTGAGCTGAAAGCTCAAGTGAGCTTTTCTGATCACATTTTGTCCGTCGTCCGTCTAGCTGTCTGTCTGTCCGTCTGTAAACTTTTCACATTTTCGACTTCTTCTCAAGAACCGCTGGGCCAATTTCAACTAAACTTGCCACAAAGCATCCTTGGGTAAAGGGGATTCAAGTTTGTTCAAATGAAGGGCCATGCCCTTATTCAAGGGAAGATAATTGGGAATTAATGAAAATTTGGTGGTATGTTTTAAAAATCTTCTTCTCAAGAACAATTGTGCCAGGAAAGATAAAACTTATGTGGAAGCATCCTCAGGTAGTGTAAATTCAAGTTTGTTCAAATCATGACCCCCGGGGGTAGGCGGGGCCAAAATGGCCGACCAAAGTTTTACATAGAGATATATAGGAAAATTCTTTAAAAATCTTCTTCTCAAGAATAGCAAAGCCATAATTGATCATATTTATATAGAAGCATCCTCAGGTAGTGTAGATTCAAATTTGTTCAAATCATGACCCCCGGGGGTAGGGCGGGGCCACAATGGCCGACCAAAGTTTTACATAGAAATATATAGAAAAATTCTTTAAAAATCTTCTTCTCAGGAATAGAAAAGCCATAATTGATCATATTTACATGGAAGCATCCTCAGGTAGTGAAGATTCAAGTTTGTTCAAATCATGACCCCCGGGGGTTGGGCGGGACCACAATGGCCGACCAAAGTTTTACATAGAAATAATAATGTGAAAATTCTTTAAAAATCATCTTCTCAAGAATAGCAAAGCCATGATTGGTCATGGGACTACTTTTGGATTTGAACTTTTCAATAATAAACAATTTCAACTTTTTCCTAGCCACAGTGCTCAGGTGAGCGATGTGGCCCATGGGCCTCTTGTTTAATGAGCCCACCCTTTTTTTGATTATCTCCCCTTGTGAAGGCACTTGGCCCTTCATATTAACAATTTAAATTTCCCTTCACCCAAGGATGCTTTGTACAAAGTTTGGTTAAAATTGGCCCAGTGGTTCTTGAGAAGAAGTCGAAAATGTGAAAAGTTTACGGACGGACAGCTAGACGGACGGAAGGACGGATGACGGACACAGTGTGATCAGAAAAGCTCACTTGAGCCTTCAGCTCAGGTGAGCTAAAAAACTTGACATCCATATAACTGTTTGAACTTGTAGTATAGAGAACCCAAGAAATCCCATCATGAAAAACAAACAATCTCAATAACTTGAAAGTAACTTGACTTTAAGTCATTTAATATATTGAAATTGTAGAAACAACATAATTTATGCACCATCTTTGGCCATTGTTGTCTTGAATGTTACTGAATAAGTTAGCATTAGCTGAACTGATCACAGAATATGACATTATGCTGCTAATTGTCCACTGTTATTGTCGCTGATAGAGATACAGGTAGGCCAGATCCCGTGGGGGGTGTTCAGACAAAGCCACTTTTTCATCATTGTAGATAACCCAGCGCCCCTCCCTCTTGATGTGACAGACGTAATGGCCGACCATTGTGGAGGTTCCCATGTGGCTGATAAATGCCACCAGTTTATACTCTATAATGAAAACATAAAAGGAATAAACTGGCAGTTAGAAAATTTACTGAGGAAAAGTTTCAGAAGAAATTTGAATTATAAATAAAAAGACTAAGGAAGAATTTTAAGTCTTTATCAATTAAAATTTTATGAAAGCTTGCACCATTGTGTTTATGTTTTGATATTTAATACATAACATGAACCAACACTTACTGCCTGTAGACATTTGATACTTACTGCCCTCCCCGTCCCTGTAAGTTGTATTGGGTACCGTGTCTCCCCCTGCCTCTGTCTCCATAGGTGTGTCTAATTCATCAGTGTGGCTAAATATCCAATCTACTGCCCTCTCTACATTGTTATCCTTCAAAGGAACAGATATTTATGTCAAAATCTCCTGGCATACACCTAGTACAGAACAAGAGATGTTTATAAAACACTTATGCCCCCCTCCCCCAAATTGGAATTTTTCAAAGTCTAAGATACATAAATCTGTCAAAAATGGCACGATTGTACCAAAAACAGAATTTGACTAAGATTTTCATATGATAATTCTGTATACTAAAATTCATTTCAGTATGTGCAATCTCTGTGAAAAAAATGAACGGAAACTGCAAATAATAGGAATTTTTCAAAGTCTAAGGGGCATAACTCTGTAAAAAATGGTGCGATGATACCCAAAACAGAGTAGACCCACAGACCAACCAACAGACAGCAGCAAAGCAATATGCCCTCCCTTCTTCGAAGGGGGGGATAAAAATATGTAAACTGGGTATTTACATCATTGTTATTCGTCAGGATTCTAATAAATGAATTTAGATTACACAGAAACACGCACACAAATATACATCTGACTTTACTTGAAACTTGTATCATAATTCTTGAATAGTCAGTAATCTGTGTATTATACATACAGTGTTCTTAAGAGCTTTAATGGCCTGGTCTCTGTTAAATCCCATAGACATCACCATTCCTACTGCATCCTCATTGGGAACAAAATTTCCTGCTTTTGGTTTGCCACCAGGAAGAATGAACGGAGCATTGAAATCTGTGTAAAAAAGAAAATAAATTCTTACAGCATGCATTTTCATTTTTATGATTTCATTATCCAAAGGAGTACAACAAACTTCTGGTACATAAGATAGAAGCATTTAAAATTTACCTTGAGTAATTATGTTTAATATGTATTAGCATTGAATTTCAATATTTAAACACATAATACTAAGCCATTGTTTGTGTGAATTTATATGAGTGATAAGTTCTATTCTTTAGGAAAAAAATCTTTGTGTGCTTTATAGTTTGACATCATGAATATGATTATGTTTTTATTATTTTATGCTGGATGACTAAATAAACTACCCTGATCTTCCAGGTGTTCCATAACACAGTTCATGGCTGACAATGATACTGTCTCTATTATTTTATACTGAGTGACTTAAGTACCTACCCTGATCTTCCATGTGTTCCATGACCCATTTAATGCCTGACAATGATTATGTTTTATTATTCCACATTGGATGACTTAAGTACCTACCCCGATCTTCCAGGTGTTCCATGACCCAGTTCAAGGCCGACAATGATTATATTATTATTATTTTACATTGGATGACGTAAGTACCTACCCTGATCTATGTGTTCCATGACCCAGTTAATGGCCGACAATGATTATGTTTTTATTAATTTACATTGGATGACCTAAGTACCTACCCTGATCTTCCATGTGTTCCATGACCCAGTTCATGGCGGGCTCCACCCCGCTGTTGTTTGTATTGAACACCGCCTTCTTACAGGCCTCTATTGGGAACCCCATCTCTACAAGCTGGGCTACTACTACTTCATCTATCTGAACCTCTGAAAAGAACAACCAAATTTAACAATTAAGCAGAATATTTCACTTTACATAAAGTACACATATAAAGTACAAATAATAGTGTTTTGCAAAATAAATTCTTCAATTTTAAAATGTTAACATTTTAAATACAGTAAAACAAACATGTTTATAATAAATTGGTAATTTAAATTTAAGGCCATTCAAAGTTTTTTTTCTATGTTTAGCATCTGGTTTAGCATCTGTTTGGACCTTTGTTTTTTGACAATCCAAATAAAAAAAAACCCCAAAGAAAATCAGGATTTTTAAATAGAATATTCTGCTAAAATCTTTGAAATCCGGTCATTTCTCTGATTATTTGTCTACAATATGTCATATTGGGTATATTTTAAGTATTGAATGCCTTACTTTTGCTGAAGATTAATCCCTTGAATGAACTAATTTTTTTGGTCTCTTTTTAATTTTTTTTTTTGGTTTGGTTTGTGTGTGATTTTTTTTTTTTTGTGAACAGGTAGGTAGAATTTTGAAAGCTGGGTAAGGCATTCAACAGAGAAACAATTTGGAATGGCCTTATGCTGTCCTACCCTGTGGGGCCTCAGACAATTCCTACATTTTTTGAGACAGCTATAAGTGTTGCCTTACCCTATGAGGCCTCAGACAATTCCTACCTTTTGTGAGGCACTAGTTATTAGCATTGCCTTTTCCTATGAGGCCTCAGACAATGTCTACATTTTGTGAGACACTAGTTATTAGTACTGCCTTTTCCTATGAGGCCTCAGACAATTCCTACCTTTTGTGAGACACTAGTTATTAGTACATTGTACTGCCTTTTCCTATGAGGCCTCAGACAATGTCTACATTTTGTGAGACACTAGTTATTAGTACTGCCTTATCCTATGAGGCCTCAGACAATTCCTACCTTTTGTGAGACACTAGTTATTAGTACTGCTTTATCCTATGAGGCCTCAGACAATTCCTACCTTTTGTGAGACACTAGTTATTAGTACTGCCTTATCCTATGAGGCCTCAGACAATGTCTACATTTTGTGAGACATTTATAAGTGTTGCCTTACCCTGTGGAGCCTCAGCCTCTTGTGGGAGTTCCTCTTCTCCTGGCTGAAGACCTTTACCTCTTAATGATGAAAGGTCAAGGTTATCAGGAACATCAAGAGAAACATCTGCAATTTAAAGAGAACAAAAATATATGTACATACTTTTTTCACCAAGGTACCAGCAGATAAACATTTTAAAATAAAGATTTTACTATATAAATCCAATGAAATCCAATGTCCAATATGTTTATGTGTCTTCTGTATGTTTGACATAAAAAAAACAACAAGATATACATGTATTGATAATTAAAGAATAAAGAATTACTTTACCTAGCTTTTTAGGAACCCAATCATCCCCAATTGTGAATTTCTTTAAATGCACCATTAAATAATCAGGAAAAGAAGATAAACGGGTAGATCTGAAAATAAAGAGTTAACTCACAAGTGCATGTATAAAACTGGAAGTCTCTGACAAGTGAAGCTCTACCGATTTGTACTTATATAAAGAAACAGAAAAGCAGCAATGGCAACACACCAATAGACTTTGCTTAACCAAATATTTGATGCAGATATGAAATATAAAACTGTAGGTTTTTAAAAGTAAATTAAACTCCTGGTCATAAGATATCTCCCGATTTACCTACCTGCATTCCCACCCATCACCCTTCTAAAGTTGGGGGTTAATTAAACTGAATGGGAAAAATGAGCTCCAATTTGGGGGAGATAACTCTAATGTTTATGATTTTTGAACATGATCATAAGAGTCCACTCAGTCCAGGCACATTGTATATAGTTGACGCAGGTAAATAAACTACTGGGATACCAAGTTTAATGAAATTTAGATTAGGAGGAGTAATGCTTTAACTGAATCCCAATATTATCCTACTTTTAGTAAGAATTTTGCAACAGCCTTACCCAGTAATCTATATAACTAAATAAACAGAACTTAACTGCATTGGGATATAAGTATTTATTGCAATATAACAAGTAATGTGGTACTTTTTTATTTTTTTATTTTATATTGAACTTGGACCAAAACTGTAGGAGGTGTTTGGAAAAACTGATAATGGACAGACAGATTGACAGATGGATGACAGACACTTTACTAATGCATCTCTGAGAAGTTGGACTTAAAATTGAAAACCAACTGGCTGGTAAAACAGTCAAATACATGTACATACAATATCAGACATCTTTATAGTAATATGTACAAACTGACAATATAATGGATTAATGGTACAAACTTTTTAGCAATAGTCTTCCCTTTGATTGCACTACTATAAAAGTCATCAACTGTTTCAAATGCAGCAAAACTCTGGATACATGCTGATAGAGGAATTTTAGGACGAACAATCTCTTTTGGGTCACTGCAATGTTACAAACTTCATTTAAAGCATAGTTCTATCAAAGAAAATTATTCATATTTTTGGCTAATGCTCAGAAGTCTAAAGCTTTAAAGAAATATTTCACTAATTTTAATAGTCCACAAAAATTTTCAGACAATGATTTTAGGTATTGACAAAGTTGACATAATTATCTCACTGTATTTTTTTGCCTTGAGCCTCTAATTCTAACTTTTTTGCCTCGAATAGGGCTACATCATCTGCAAAAAAAAGAGACTTTAATGAGTACACTTAGAGAATGTAATGCATATACATCTGTACTATTTTATAACATTATTGTGATAGTGACAATACAGATATCATCTGGATTTATTTTGTTTGTGAATTTCAATTTGAATTCTGGGAAATTATGTTTGTTTGTGGTGACTTCCGTTGGTATAGGTAAATATAAACTATACACCGACTGTCTGACATGTATATTTAAGTACCTTTGTTTGTGGTGGCTTCCATGGGTATAGGTAAGGATAAACAGTATTCAGATCGACTTGTGTACTTCACTTTATTACTCTGTGTACATTGTACTCTATCTTCCACTTGGAACTTGAAACAGTCAGCTGGATTAACAGTGCCTCGTGTGTTTTTCTAGAAGAAAAAAAGAGCATTAATAATCAGTTTCTTCTTTAATGGGCGTCATGAAAACAGATTTTGAAAACATTAACTTGTGCAAACTCTAAACTATTTACATTTTAAGGCAACAAAATAAAAAGATGAAGGTAATATATGAAAATTACCAATATATTGCATGTTTATATAAATAAAGAATTGCATGTTCATGTTTTTATTTGGAATATACCTCTAATATATTAATAAGGTGCAAGAAGTATTCTTGAGCATCTTGCTGACGCTTTGTGGAGAACTCTGGGTGACCTCTGCCAATCAAAGTTTTAAACATTTGTGGACGGATTCCTGAAGGTGGCTGAAAAATAAATTATAGTAAAAGGTGATCATGGTTAATAAGCTAATGATGAATTGACTCTAATAGTAGTAATTTTTATTCCATGTGACTATAAAACATATTGTAAACTATATATTAAACTATATTAGACAAACAAGTTCACTTACCAGTAATCTTTCATCGACTCCCTCTGGTGGAGGTTTAGAGTAATCACCAGACAATAACCCATTCCCTAGTTTTGTCCTGCCAAAGACCAACAAAACCTCTATCTGTCATGTCTATAAAACTTAGTTATTACATCCCACTGTGAAGTAATAGTTACTTTTATATGTCTTTCTACTCTGCATTGATAAAAACTTACATTTGTAGATGAAAGTCTGATGTTGGATCATTTGGAATGTTATCAAATGAGGGAGCTGTGTATCTACAAGAAATAAACAATATGTCCATTCAATATTCACATAAAACTTTCATAAATATTCCTTTGTATATAGTATACACTATATCAATTAATTCTGATATCTCAAATACCATGGATATGACAAACTGATAAGCAATTCACTAACTACTTATGCTCTTAAACGGTCTATTATCCTCAATATTGCAAATTCTCAGACATCTGGATGCTTTCTTTAGTTGGTCCAATTAAGATTGAGATAGACAGTAAAACCTGTCTTATCTGACATGCATAGCACATTTAAGGGTTGCTAAATGATCACACTAACCAAATGAAAGTCAGAAGTAAAACTTTTTTATTTTACAAACATTGTTTGTTTAAATTTTATTTTTTCACAAATTCACATCAATGCCAATCATACAAGGACACAAATGTCTAATTGGTTGAAATCTCTACATCTACAAAATACTGTTATGCTGACAGACCTATGATTCTTAACAATCTAGATTGCTGATATCTTCCTATTATAGAGTAAATTTTCCATGATCATTGACATAAACTATGGTGTAACAATGAATTGATGCATCAAGGTCACAATTAATGATAATGATTAAAGAATAATGGCCTTATAATATAAACCAGTCTAAACTAAATTTCCTTTACTAGTGATACCAGAAGTCCATTTCTTACTTGTTCTGAAAGTCTGTGATGGAGAAGATGACCTGCATTGTAGAGTTCATATAACAGCTGTTTCCTAGATTCCTCATACCGGTGTAGCCGGGGCCATACAGGGGAGACAACTTACTACCAGCTTCCTGTATGACGTCCCACTCCCCGACCTTCTGATTAATGTCTATCTCCAGCTCCATCATCGTCTTCTCCGTCTACAAGTCAGTCAATCAAAATATTACTTACTTTATATCCCAAAGAAAACACTGTAATTTGTCTCTAAATTGTTGTTAAAATCAATTTTTACAATTTTAATCTCACAATCAACTAGCTATGATGTCTCAAAAGCTTTAGTTCATTACATTTTTCTCTTCCCCCATTACAACTGGTGCTGTGAATGCCTTTGAAGCGATAGGTGAGAAACTTGCCAGGGATGAGCCTATGTTGGTGTCTTCCGTGGTTGAAGACCTTTAAGGAGGAAGGATTGGCAGTCATTCATGTTCAATTGCCACTGTTCACATAGCTACACTGGTAGAGCACCTGATGTGCCTGTTGAAGTGGTGATGGTGGGGGGGGGTAACCTACGCCACGATGTTCAATGCCTGCCAAGGTGCAAACCTCACCTTATCCATAGCATTTTTCTCTTTTCACGTTACATTTCAAAATAAGATCAGTGTTCAGAAATTTAATTTTAGCAGTACCATTAATACAGTTCAGAGTAGAGTAAAATACGTTCTTACTAAAATATATGCCTGCTAATAAAATGCACAACTTTCCACTATTTTATGCAAGGGATGCGATTGATTAAGGTACATTATGCAATTTGATGTTAACCATGTCGTACTAGGTTTTTTTTCTCATAAAGAAAATTTCTTGAAGAAGATTTATCTCCGTAAACACTGACTGCAACCAAAAAGTAAAACTGTGCACAAATTTTCTTCATCTATTAGTACAGAGTGAATTTATTTACAAACTGGTTTTTATAAATACATGTATGTTACAATATCAATTATTAAGAACACTGAAATATTAATATCAATATTTAAACTCTTGATTGAAAGTTTCAATTTAAATGCCTTTGTAAGTGAGTTATTCAGTAGTTACCATGGTTACACTTTTGAATATGAGAGGTACGGAATAATGGACTAGAAAATTATCTATATGTACATGTATAGTTTACAACAGTATACAACCCTGCAGAGATGAATATTACGGAATTTTGTATAATTTTTTATAAAAAATACTGAACACAACAGTATCTATCATTTCCAAGAAGTTGCCTGAAATTTCATCTTTATCTTGATATATAGACAATGATAGATGTTTTTCCAATGCATATTTTATATTAACGTTTTTAAACAAATTTACATCAAGGATATAAAAGGTTTACACGCTTCATTAAAAATTACACGAGAAATGATTAAGACGCATCATCTGATTGACTGTAATGCTTGTTATACAATTTAAACATCAATTAGTTGTGGATTACGCCCCAAGACTTACATCATGGCTCTATACCCAAAAATAAAAGCTTATACTTTACATTTGTAGCTTCCAGCAGTTTAGATTACATGCAAATAATAATATCAGTAAGGCATCTGTCTGCTTTAAATACGTGTATTAATGCATGTAAATATCTTTTGATAAGCAGTAAAAAGAAAAAAAAGTCTTATTTAATAAATTTTTCTGCACAAATTACAGTGATTACCTCATTTCTACATGATGTATGAAATAATTTTTCCAAACACATGATGTATGAAATAATTTTTCCAAACACATAATGCCATCCTTTATGTATGACAGACATGCTGCAAATCTGAAACAGTTGGACAATGGTAGAAAGATTCCTCCTACAGGCTGGAAGTGTGAGATGTGTGACCTGACCTCTAACCTCTGGCTGAACCTGACAGATGGCGCCATCTTGTGTGGAAGGAAATTTTTTGATGGCAGTGGGGGCAACAACCATGCTGTGGATTACTACCAGAAGACAGGGTATCCCCTCGCTGTCAAACTAGGAACAATAACTCCAGAGGGAGCAGGTAGGGGTCATATCTTATCCAGTTCAGAAGGGATTTCAGATTCATTCACTTCTTTAAGACACATTATCAAATATATAGGCAAATAACAGTTGGTTTGTAAAGGCCAAATTATTATCACTAGCTTTATCACATACCCATAAACTCAATTACTCATTGATAAGTTCAACATGACATGCACTCATAATCTCACAAAATCTCAACTTATGAACCAATTTGATCATTTATTCATGCACTCCTCTCACTTAAACTGAAGAGTATGAAATTCAATGAATAATGAAATGAAAGTCTGATTTATGATAATTTTTATGCTTATTCTAGATGTATACTCTTATGATGAAGACGACATGGTATTGGACCCCTATCTGGACAAACATCTGGCTCATTTTGGAATCAACATCAAAGCTTTAGAAAAGGTTACTTCTTTTAAGAGTTATATTCTTTTCATCTTGCCATATATATAGACTCAGTTGGTCAAGTAATTTTTTTTTTAATTTTTGCTAAAGTACAACATAAACACAAGTTCAGCAAATAAAAAGTACTGTCCTGAGATTGTTCCTCAGTACGTGTATTTGCCTTTGAAGTTTTTTTTTAGCTAAGTGTGATGAAGATTTAAGGATATTTAATGTTTTGTAGTTGGAACAGTGACAGGATTTTTTTTATATATATATTTTCTAAATTCAAAACTCACCAGTGAAAAAAATTCCATGTCCAACTACAAAATATTGAATTTTCTGTTTATTACATTAGTTTGTTTTCCTTTATGCTGCTGACTTTTTATAATGCAGTGTCTTAGGCAAAAAAAAATTAATTTCTTGGTTCTCAGGCCCTCCCTCATCTCTTCAAAGGGTGCCTCATTGACCCTTTTTATTGCTAAATCAATAAAATAAAAACAACAAATCACCTCCCTCATCATTTTTTGAGGTTTTGTACAATGTAAAAAGCTGCCTCATCATGTTTTGGGGGCAATAAAAAGTAAAAAATAAAGCCTCCCTCCCTCATCATATTTCTTGAAAAAAGGCCTGAGAACCAAGGAATTAACTTTGCATGGCCTTAGTCTGTGACATTATAGTTGAGCGGTTTTGAGACATCATAGCTAGTTGATTGTGAAATATATCAAAATTTCTTAAACATGACCAATTATCATATGACATTAGGGTTCCATGTTTATTCACCCTAAAAATTGTTCGCCAAATTTCTTGTTCGCCCAGAGTCCGCTCGCCCTAAAACTTGTTCGCACAGGGTCCGTTCGCCGTAATTTAATATAGTATAAAAATCTAATGAATATCTTTCCTAGTAATATTTTGTACATTCAAAATAAAACAGACTGTCACTGTATCCGTCAGATGTTATGTATATGGTCACACCTGTTTTAGTATCAGCGGTCACACCTAAAAATGTCCCAGTCCTTTTTCAAATCATAGCACAATTCATAAAAATAACACTGATGTATCCCCCTAATTAACATTAATATTGGTCATCTAATTAACTATAGTGCAAACACTTAGTCATTCCAAAAAAACCATTAGAATCAAATCAAAAATTAATTTAGACTAAATAAACATTGCTCTTCATTGAGAAAAAAAATTCCAAGTTTGTAAGGGAAATAAATATAAAAAAAATGATATACTGGTATGTTAATTTTTAATTCATATACATACAAATATATAAGTATATACTGGCAGGGATTTTCCACTACCCCATGTAGGGCTGAATTTGGGCCCCATTCCCAGTCACAAATTCCTTCCATTTTTCCCAAAAATGATCAGCATGTATTCAAATTTTGAATGAGCAAAAACTCCACAGACTTAACTTGATCAAAATTCATGTAAAACAAAAATGGTCAGGTTTGAAATCTCAATGAAATGAACAAAGTTTTAGGAAACTTAACTAAAACTTCATAATAATGTACTATTCTCTGCATTATAGTTCTGAATAATGAAGTAAAAATCAATTTTATTCATTATAAGTGTTTATTTCTTGAAAAATATCATGCATTAAAAATTCCCCAAAAGTGATAAAATGTCGTTAAATTCCCAATTGTAAGGGCCTGGGCCCCATTCCCAAAATGGTGTGGAAAATCCCTGATTGGTCGAACCACATATAGGGCGAATAAGATATTGGACGAAAAATATTTCGGGCGAACAGACTCTGCGCGAACGGACTCCTGCAAACAGGTCGATCAGGCGAACAACCCGTTACCTGACATTAGCTAACAATCAAGGGAATTTCAGGGTTTGATTTTTCACTATATGGCATGTGAAATTTAGCCCAAATTAATTAAATTACAAAAGAATTATTCAAACAATTTATATTTTAATTAAATCATACTAGGATATTCATCTTATTATCAATTAATTTCTATAAAATACTTGATTCTGATTGGATAAAAAATTCTTTTGATAACTGCATCGATAAAATCTAGGCTACGCGCATTGATGAAGTTCCAAATTTGTTCCTTCATACATCAATGAAAGAAAAAATATTACATTCATTTCTTAAATCAAAGTTTTTTGAAAGTCCTTTAACCAGTCAGGGGCATAACTTAAACAAGTTATTTTCAAAAATAACTCAAATGAGTTATTTTTTTGTCTCAATGAGTTACTTCTCTTTGCTATGACCTACTTTTTCCCAACCTTAATAACTCAAACACGTTATTTTTCCAAAATAGCTTCAATAAATAAATAACTTATTTAAGTTATTTTGTGTCATTCCTCCCTAACTTCACACCCCGTGCACCAAAGGATTTTGCTCGTGCACCAAGACAAAAACAAATGTTTGACTAAATATAAACCTTGCTCAATGCAGGAAAAGTGTCAAAAGTCTTGGGAAAAGTCTGGATTTTTTTTTATTTAATGATAAAAGTTGTACATATACACCATGTGGATAAAACCACAAAATAAGGATTAAAATGCTGTTTATCTCCACCTCCTCACCAATTCTCCATTGGAGTCGGTGAACTCCATCTAGTATTACATAATGGAATCCCAAAATGCAATGCAAATTGGCAGGAAACATGAAATATCCAAGAAATCAATGTCCAAGTAGGATATAAAAATAACTTATTTAAGTTATTTTTAAAAAAAAATTTATTTGTGTGAAATAATGAAAAATAACTTATTTAAGTTATTTTTTTTATAACTTGTTTAAGTTATGCCCCTGACTG
>PRKT01000002.1:4364442-4380570 GCA_003671525.1 Saccostrea glomerata | reverse complement strand
GTCTCCATAACATATTCTTGAAAAAATCTCGATTAAATGAAACGTATTTAAACAAAACACACACACAAGAAAAGGGAAAATAAGAAGCACAGTATTTATAAATTGTTTTCATTTGTAACCCATGCACGTAATTCAATACACTGACTGACGGGTATAAAATAATAAAATGAAGGTATATTATATCGGGAAGTAATTTTTGGGAACGTAAGTAAACTGTACACTTTCAATAAAAATTGACATAAGGAATAATCAGATATTTTAAGTATATTTATTTTATTTAAGTTTAATACTAAATTGCAAATTCTGAAAAATAATTGCTGAAAAAGTTGCATCATTGTGTTCACTAGTCAAAACAATTAATAATGACGTCTTCGATACGAAGTTCGAAACGTGCTGATCTCGAGAAGTTTGGGGACGAATTTAGGGTAGGGACAAATTCAGGGTACACTACGATAAATTTATGCGGTCGTGTACATATCTCGGGTAATGTGCAATTGCTATATGCAAGATGGTCGTGTAAATAGATTTTACTTAATATCTATGCACGACGATCGTGTATATATATCTCAGCACTTTGCAATAGCTATTTGCACGACGGTCGTGTAAATAGACTTTCCATGTAGTGTGCACGACGGTCGTGTATATATCATCGGCCAAAATGCAATGCAAATTGGCAGGAAACACGAGAAATCAATGTCCAAGTAGGATATAAAAATAACATTTAAGTTATTTTTAAAAAAAAAATTGTGTGTGTGAAATAATGTAAAATAACTTATTTAAGTTATTTTTTTTTATAACTTGTTTGAGTTATGCCCCTGACTGTTAACTGTATTAGGCTGACGGCTGGCTGCTTGTCCAAACAGTTGCACTGTCAAGTAGCGTCAACCACAGGCACTGGAAGTTAATGTAAATATACAGTATGTGCATGTATATAAAAAAGGAAATACACATACATGATACTACATATTAACCTGTTTATATTAACTTCCAGTGCCCGTGAACTGAACAAAGTTTCATTTACAAAGCAACTCATCTAACCTTTTGAAGCAATGTTATCGTGGAGAGAATATCTATAGGCTAGTAGTGCTGATTTTAGTTTTTGATAAACGTGTTAGAATATAAACTTACCTAAATTGAATAATGAAGTTAATCATACAAAGAAATGTGACAAATTCTTGTTGTATACCTCAGACAGATTAATATTGTTTTGAAGTTCCCGCTACAGCCAATCAAAATTGGCTTTCAAGTTTTGTTAAGTTGTACAATAAACCAATTTATCACATAATTAAACAAAAAAAATAATTAAAATTCAGACATCTAACGATGAGATAGGTAAGAATATTTGTAAACATCAATTACAATATATCTAATAATATATTGAAATTTCTTGGAATTAAGAAACATATATAATGACCAGAATAATAAAGGTATGATGTACCCAAAATAGATTTTGTAAAATAAGATTTCATTGGCCAAAATTTGGTGTTGTCTAACTCATTTTTGCGTTTGCGATTACTCAAAATTTAGAGAATTGAATAAGATTAAAGTTGACATTGATCGAAAAAATCGGTGGAAAAATCTTTTGTCATCAGTCGTAGATACAGCACTAGGTAATTTCAAATTCATTGAAAGTATTGGTAAATATATTTAACTACAAAATGAGTTATTCTGAAACCTTGAATATTTTTACAAATCGTCTCGCTTCAGAATTTCAATTTATTCTACATGCAGCCTTAACGACATCTTGCATCTCGACCATCCATGATATGTTTCGAGTAAAACAAAGAATCACTTTAACATTTGAGGAAGTTAGTCAAATTGCCCTGGTCAGAAAGCCCCCATGATACATGCATGATGCATAATAGCACAGGGCATGTGCTTTGTAATGAAATGTCTGCCAAACAATACTTTGGACTCTTCAATTTCAAATCATGACTTCACTGATTATTCACATTCAAGTAGAGAACAAAATCTTAATTGAAGTAGAATTCAGTTTCACATGTTGACATTTTCCTTGTTCATACTCATAGTCACAGCTTCCAGAGCACAACTCTTTGCTTTTTGGGATTCAATGTTTTTGGATTGTTTGTGTTGCACTATTTTTCTCGGGGAGTTCATGTCAAGTGTTCTGGTTGCTAGAGGTGAACGAGTATTGTCTTTGTTGCCAGGCACCATTCGTTTACTTGGAAATAACACCTTTGGCTGGGGAACTTTGGCTGTTCCTTTTGACACCCTGGATGGAGCATCTAAAACATAAACATGATAAAGTTAACATTATTCAAAGACAGAAACTGACACTGGTATACTTTGTTACTATGTGTTTACATACATTACTCTCTTTTGAGTTTGAGATTTACAGAACATTAAACCAAGATTAAAGCATTTATCTAAGGTAAATGCACCAGGAAAGATTAAACCAGTTTTAATACAGCTTTAAAAACAAGTTTATTTAGGAGAATGATCATTTCCAACCAACTTCAGTATTGCTTCTCCACATTTTGAAAAGAAAGAAAGGTTTAAAAAAAAATTTGGACAAATTAGAAAATTTTTAAAGCAGTTAGTTAATTTTGTCAGCATCTCTTGTCCAAATGGTTCAAAGACAATACAACCACTGAATTTTAAGAAGAGTAAAAAATAGATGCAAGGACAATAGCAATGTTACTGGTTGATGTATATGTACCGGTATTTAATCTTTTGCTCTTGGAAAGGAATTGTTTACACAATTCAAGATCTACCCTATTACTTCTAGCCTCAAAACTTACAATTTGTTTACCATGATATCCTTTTGAATCTGTGAAACACAATTAAGAATTGTTTTACGGAACCTTTTTAAAGCTTTTTGGGGGGCAATAATACCTTGGAATATTTTATTTTTGTCTTTACTGGCGGGCTGTTTATGAGGAGGAACATCCTTCAGTGTGGTACTGGTCAGGGGTTTAGTTGTCTTCTTCTGTTTCTCTAACAGGTCACTTATCTCCAGCTTGTCTAGATCCGGGATATCCTCCGGGTCCATCAATAACTTGTCTGTGTCCTCCATTTCTTCTTCCAGAGATTTTCTTATCTCTGCCTCATCGTGCAAAATAAGTGGAGCGAGATCGTGTGTCTCTGATAAACCAACTGAAATTGAACATACAGTTTTCAGTACCAACGACAGATTTTATTCTTTGATGATGTCTGCAAATACTTATCAAGCATGCATATTTCATTGATTGTGAATGACAATTATAAAATATCTTACTGGAAATAACAATATTTTGATAACAATTTCAAGGTCCCTTTTAACATGTTTCAGAAAGGGTAAAGATAATATTTTTTATTTATTACATGACCATGATAACATTTGCATGTACAAAAGTATGTTTACTACATAATGTGTTTACCATCTTGTTATAGGTGTAGTACACTAATATGTTACCATGTTTACTAGATGCTGTTGTAATAGGTGTTCTTGTGATCCCTGTAGTGGGGGACCTTGGGTCTAGCAGTCCCTCTGGGGTTTTATCAACTACAATAGGTGTCCTTGATATTCCGGACGAGGGTGATCTCGGATCGAACTCTTGATCGATGATTCGGCGATGAGTTCCTATCTTTGGTGGTGTATTGAAGTCCTCTGCCTCGTCTTTACTGCCAGAGAGTCCCATGTTTACTAAACAAAAATTGACAACATTAAGTGATCATGGAGATAGCTTGATAAAGTTAAAATATATCAAAATTTCTTAAACATGACCAATTATCATATGACATTAGGGTTCCATGTTTATTCACCCTAAAAATTGTTCGCCAAATTTCTTGTTCGCCCAGAGTCCGCTCGCCCTAAAACTTGTTCGCACAGGGTCCGGTAATGGAGGTCAAAGAAATATGGAATCGAGCTTTTGTACAGTTGAGGTAAGAATTTAGAGTAATTAATCCAAAATAGAGCATAACTTTCTGTAAGCAATAAATATACAGTTTTTTCGATGGATGGCAATGTAACTCTCTTGTCATCCATCACATTGTTTCAGTCCAGAGAGCTACAGATCTGCAGCTACTGTCACTCAAGATCTGTGGAAACAATAGATCTGAAAATTATTTTGGGCTTAAAAAGGAAAAGGGAAAACTTTATAAAAATTTTATTTTTTATGAACAAATACAAATGAGCAATTACAATTCATTATTCATGTTTTAAAACAAACATTGAAGTCATTTAAACATTTCATAAGAATCACAAAATACAGACTGGATGCTTGTATAATCACTGAGTCTTGACATATCCTAACGTATCACAGATAGATTGTCCCAGCTTTAATCCACTTCCTCTTCCTCCTGCTGAATCACATGACTGTTTTCAGCTGAGTTTGTGTCACGGTTCAGTAATTCCTTCTCAGGGGAGGTGGAGTCAGCCAAACTGGTGGAGCTGTACTGTACTTCCACTGGCTGTAAACAGAAATATATTTCCCATAATGCATCACAAATGACCTTTACCCTACACCAGTAAAATGGATGATATTTAGTGTAGTATCACCTTCTGATCCTCTTCTGACTTGTCTTTCTCGTTGCTATTGAGGAGTGCATCCTCGGACACCCCTCTGTCTCCAGCAGGTGTCACTAGTGTCTTTGTCGGTGTAGCTGTACCTGGTGAACTACTGGCAAGCTGCCAGGCAGGTAACACAGGTGTTGATACTGGGGTGGGTGGGAACTGTCGCCTAAAATGTGTAAAACATAAGTTCATGATACATGCATGGGTTTTGATGAAAGATATACGATAAGCATTTTTTTCACCAATAATTTATTATGATAAGCTAGATATTTACAGTAAATGGGATGGATACTTTTTCAAATATGTTGGTAGATTAATGTTTCATTGATAATTAATAATTTTACTTAGTATTTGCTAAATTAAATTAATCATGTCTCTTATCTATAATTTATCTAATTTTTTTTAAAGCTTTTATTGGAAATTCAGTCCCAGGAAAAACAATTTTTACAGTAACAATACACATATCAAGCTTACCATAAATCATATCTTAGTACCTTTTGACCATTTTTGTTTGAAATTGACAATTAATAAAAACAGTATGCTTTTTCTAGATTTGACACATTTTAAAATATGCTTGCTGGGAACTAACAAGTTGAAATACCTGTTTAGTAACAATCCCTTTATAGATGTCAGCTCTGATTTGATTTCTGTTGAGAACTGTGACTCCTGCACTCTGGCAAGTGTTTCTGAGGACTGCAAAAATCAAAATGTTACCTGTACTATAAATAGGATGTTTCAAGAAAGATAACATCATGTTATGACCATAGGCACTTGGGTCAAGGATACTGTATATTTTCTATATACATATTCATATATCTGGTTTTTTCGCGTGTTGGAAAGTTTACAAAAAAGGGGTAGATTAGTACAGTTTTAATTTTGCGTAAGCTATTTTTTATGATTGAAGATTTTTTTGTTTAAAATGGTAATGTTTTTATGTCATATTATAGCTGATATAATTTCTGTGTGTTTTATATTTTACGAATTTAAAATGGTTGCAAAAAATGCGAAAAATAGACCATCACGAAAAATAAAACGGATATACAAGGAAACTCGAACTATACTTGTAACATTTTCTTCAGTCCGCAGTGTTAATTAAAAAATAATTTTTAGTTTTTTGTAAACCTTTCTGCTTCATATACATATATAAAAAGTTTCTTTTTTAGTATACAGTGGGATATGTCATTTTTAAAGTGTGTATAAAATCAAATTTCCGTGACATTCTAGTGTATATGTTTACATTCTGATATTCATTTTAGATATTTCTTTTGTAAATAGAAAAATCTAGATGTATTTCTTTTCACAACAAATGTAAATTCGCCATCTTTTTCATGAAAAATATTGACAAAAATGTTGCATAAAAGATTTTCTGGAGCAAAGACTTTATGGAGTGGTTGTGCTAGAGAAACACTGTGACTACCTGTTTATTGTAAACATCATGAGAGATTGCCTGTAATTTCTCATCCTGTTTAGACACCATGCTTTGTAACACTGTCAGAGACTCCTGTACTTTAGCCAGCGTTGTAACAATACTCTGTTGTAGTTCTGTTATAGTCCTCTCCATTTTCTCCAATCTATCCTCCTCTTTTGATTTCCCAAATAATAGAGGTCCAATCACTTCCTAGTTAACAAATAATAAAGGTCCAATCACTTCCTAATCAACAAATAGTAAAGGTCCAATCACTACACAAATAATAAAGGTCCAATCACCTCTTATTGATAGTTAAATAATAAAGTTCTAATCACTTCCTTATTAATGAAAATATAAAGATCCAATCACTTTCTTTGTTAAATAATTTTTTTATAATAAATAATAATAAATTCCTACTTTGTAGAATCTGTATGCTGCATAAGAAAGTCCTCCAACCAAGGCAATGATTGACAGAACATCTCGTACTCTGCTCCACCCACTGTATGGCACCACTGTAAAAGGTCATATCTCTCAGAAAACTTATCTCTCTTCCTGATAATGATGACACAACTTAACAATTTATAAACAGAAAACCTGGGGGGGGGGGGGTGATTCAAGAGATTAAAATTTTTACATACCATATCTTCCCTGGGCCCCTCTGGTGGTGCAAGTATCTCTTTTGGTATATCAACTGACTGAAGTCATAAATTAAAAAAAAAGTTTTTTAGCTGAAAATAATATTTTTGCGGATCCTAAACACATGCTAAACAGATGCTAAAAGGACTGGTATTTGCTTTTATTTATTATCAATTTTTATGTCTATGCAAAAGTTATTCTAATTCAGCTGCTAATTCTCATCAGTTCTAAGGTTTGATCACGTTGATACAATTTACATAAACAGCAATGTAATAAAATCAGAAGGAAGAGTAGCATTTTGAATGTTTTCACAAATACTTCTATTTTTAGTAACCATGGCATAGTTAGAATGATCTAACTGTGTCTAGGGACAAGCCCTCATCACAGTTAGAAATTATGTTCTATACACTTGCAATGTAGCAAATTAAATAAGATTTTATCTGCTTCAAAATGATTTTGAAGTATAGAAAAGGGGTTTAGTGCCCCGCCCCCCAATAAAAAAACTACTTAGTATGTACCAAATTAATCAAAACAAACATTTTTTTGATTATATATACCTTTTATCCCAAATCCATGTATAGACGAAAATTCAACTTTCTGAACGTTTTTCTTGCTTCAAATTTACCTGCCATGTTTACATTCAGAATTCAATGGATTGTTTGTAGTAAATGCACTGAGTTCAAGTTATCGCCCATGATTAATTTGTGAATACACTTAAATAATTCTATATATCCTTACATGTGGTCTGTAGGACAATATCATTTCAATGATAGAATGTTCTATCTCACAATGACAATTGGCAATACTCTTAATCTTATTCAGAGACTGATAAATAGAATAAAGTGTCTTAGTATAGTTTACTTGTGTGCCAAATTATATTGAAATCAGACGAAAAATGTTAAACAATTTAAAAAGACATCGTTTACCTCGTACATGCATCTAAAACAGTATATCCGTGAGATGGCTGAGAAATTCTACTATCAAACCAACTTTGCTACTTAACTTTTATCTCATTTATTTTATCTATGTAAGTATTTAAAGACTTTTTACAATATTTAAAGACTGCGTTCTACTTTCTGACACTGCATCTTATCATGAAATTTTTGGTGTTGTATATAAAAACTGGGAATTGTCATCATTTCTAAGTAAAACAATGTGAAACATCAAGCTTTTTTATTTTAAATTGGGTATGTTAAAGTAAGAATAACCCACTGAAAACTTATAACTAATGTTTTTATTTCATTCCAGTTTACCTTTGTTTCTTCTTCCGCCATCTTGTCACATCAGCCGAACAAATCTTGTTTCGCTATTCACGATTGGTTGATTATTTTCGGAATGTCTTTCATCTGAAGATCGTTCCCGATGTTTTCCGAAATCTAAAGCGGCGAAGTTGAAAACAAAAGTTGATCAAAAGACCAAGTTAGAGTAAGAAAAACGCAAAATATTTATCAGTTATCAAAATGAAAGCCTAATCTAAATTATTTAGTCGTAGCCAATAAAACTTGAAAATAATACTATGAAAAGGCCCGTACACAAGTAGCACAACAGTGCCAGTGCTGAGTGCACAAGTAACAAAAGCTTTATGATATGATGAGAGATGAATTTCCTATTTGCAGTATTTGGTACTAGAATCTGGTCATTTCCATCTCCAAAAGTTTATTTATATGTTGATTAGTTCAAGTACATTCACTAAAAAATAAATATACAGTGGAGTCGCCAATTCCGGGTCGTCTCCAATTCTGGGTCACTCGTGTGTATTTTATGCCATATTGTTAAAATTTAAGCGCAAGAAACTTAATGAATTCGCTGGTCATGAAGATTTGGTCTTTCTGTATGTAATTAATTACAAAATTTTGAATATCAACTTTAAGAGAACATCCGACAATCGAAATTCTGAAACGCACAAATAAAAGTCTTGGATGTTTCTGCTGCTGTGACGTGCTGCTTTCGTTTTTGTTCCTTGCAGAAAGGCTGATATAAAAGTTCTAGATAAATAATAAGAGCTCGAAAGTATGGCAAATGCATTTAGTTACAACTCAGAAATCAATCATAATGATCGCTGCTCAAATAAAATTATAATGATTATTAAATCAAACTGTAGTAGTTTCTCCCATTGCGGGTCAAGTAATCTCGTGGCATGAACATGTCAAGATTCTATGTACAAAACCAATCGACAACCATGTATTTACCTTGATTATCAAAAGTGTTCTAGTTGGAACATATTTTTTCTAAAAATTAAAATCGAGTTAACCCTTCAAATGCATTTTTGTAATAAACGAATTTAATCGTATTATTTTTAATCCTCATACATTTTTTTTTAATTCTGCATACTGCGATTTGTTTTGTTGTAATTGTTTTAAAAATAATTAAACATATTTCTGTGGTTGTTTTACTTTTTCTCAAGCTGCATGAATTGTTTTATGTTTCAACATCATAAAAATCGTGTTCCGAAACATTCCATGAATATTTACACGACCGTGAAGTCACATGACCCGGAAATGGAGAAAATGATTCGTAACTGGGGAAGCTAGGCCTTGCTGAAATATCCCTGTAAATATTGTTCCCGTGTAGCTACTTTGAAATCGAAAAGATGTTTGGATGACTCACCATTTGTTCTTTCAATACATATATTGCATAAAATATAAATTGAACAGATTTCCAAATATCAACAAAACACCTTGACGTGACCCGGAATTGGCGACTTCACTGTAGTATGTTGACGAAGCGACTGTTAGAGGAAGCGCAGATATATATATACTTATTCAGTTTTCATTTAGATCAGGCTTAACAAACCGTACTTGACATTCGGTGCATCTAATACCTTCATCATCTGCATACGGAAACATTTCATCTGAAAACTCGGACCCGAACAACATCAAAGGTGGGATCAGGTGCCATGGAGGAGTGAGCATGGCCCCTGCCGACCGGTCACACCCGCCATGTGCTCCTTGTCATGATCAAGAAATAACAGAAAAAATCTGTCTTCATTTCAGTGTATAAATAATGGACTATCAATCAGTATGAAAAACGTTAGTCTGCATTTGACTCATTGATGAATTGTATTTGCTGACATTGCCTGACAAGGTCATTGCATCGACCATAGAACTTCCGTAATGACTACTTTAAATGAGCCTGCTGAAATTCTTGTTTTAGCAACTTGTTTGTTAATAATTTACCTTGTTGACGAAATTGTTCATACGTAGAGCATGCTCTTGCATATCTAATCAACTGAGATATGTAAACTCTGTATGCAGGTGATGAAGGTATGCTGCATATAATATCCATCATCAGAAACCCACGGGTGATCTCGTCTTTACTTATCACCTGTGGACATACTTGTCGAAAAATCTTCATTTGTTATTAAATATATATGTATGGGTCATTTGATAAGCTGCTTCACAGAGTCGCCATTCCAAACAACAAATTACAGTTCACGTTACATATGCATGTACGGAATTGCCAAAATCATGAAAAACTCATTTGGTAGTTAACACAGCTGATAAATCCACTCACCTGTTCAAAATATTTACCATAAATAGGAAAGTTATAAATGTATTTTTCAAAATTGAAGAGTTCTGACTTTCTGATTGGTTGACTAAAAACAACAAATTAGCATATTTTACAGCAATATTTAAGCTAGTTTGCCCACGGGTGATAAGTAAAGACAAGGTCACCCGTGGGTTTCCGACGATGATAATATCATGATACAAGACAATTAAACTTTAGATGGTACAAAACTACAAGTTGTTTACTGTTTATAACTTTATTCTGTGGCCTTTCTTTTGAGAGTGTAAGTTTACAAGTGAGTTAACTTACATAATGCAGTCAATTTGGTGATGGTGATGAGGGGGGAGAGTTAAGGGTATCATTAGGCCTGTACAATTAACCTGATTAATCTGATTATCATAGTCAAATTGAATGGCCCTGGCCTCAGGCCTCTGAAATTTAAGTTCAGGTAAAGAGTGAAGCCTATTTTTTTTATGCCTCCCTTGGCGAGAGTTAAATTTTCGCGAGCACACTGTCTCGTGTAATTACGCGAAAATAAAGTTCTTGCCAATAAAAAGTGATTTACAGTATTTATATTTCATAACTGTTTGATTGTTTCTAAATATTTTGCAGCATTTCTTAATTTGATTATATTTTTAGGGAAGTCATCACTAGGAATCCCCGAACCAGAACAGGTAACAGCAGTGTTGGAGGAGGATGGAACAGAGATTTCAGATGAAGATTACTTTGCCTTCATAAGACACAACACCACCATCATGTTACTTAGAAATGGGCAAAAGTGGCAGCCAGTTGGAGCAGGTATAAATGTTTTACCACTATTTAAATCATATGTGTATTATCAAGACTATGTGTGACAATTTTATCTTTAAACTTTGATATACTGTATAATCCCTATCAACCGCCCCTGCCCCTATAAGCGCCCCCTAAGGGCTTTTTCAATTGTCAAGAAATAAGGGCCCCCTGTAAAGTGATTAAAATCATCTAGAATCGTATCAAAAGTCTGCCAAAATTTGAAGAAAGTGAAAATGAAACTTGTCTATTTTTAAATTTCTGGATGGAAAATGAATTATTAAGCATAATTTGGTTGGATTATCTTTACTTAAAGTAAAGTTAGACATTACCAATGATTAATTTAGTTGTTCTTTGAAATTTTTTTTTTTTAAGATATTTTGAAGTTTAAATATGACATTAAATATATAAAATACCCTAAAAACACTAAAATACTAAAAAGCGCCCAGGGCGGTTAATAGGGATTATACGGTAATATGTAAATAGAGTTCATGTATTTATATTAAAGATGCATGTATGCTATTTTTTGGTGAGTAAAGCACTTGTTATCAAACAGTTAACTTTATTTGATTGTAAGATCTATTTTTTCCCCATATATTGGAAAAATATTTTAATTTTTATCTTTTAAACAACAAGGAAACAAATTAACAAACTGAAATGCAAGCAACTGCATGTAGTACAAATTCAAAGTTTTACAATGGTGCAAGGTTTGAAAAGTTTAAGAAGAATTCTTAAGTACATCCAAGTTTTTAATTTTATACAGAGAATCAGTTTGGTGGAGACGAGGTAGACAATATAGAGGCAGGAAGTGAGATATCAGAGAGGATGAAGCAGTTAATAGCAGGCCTCCATAAAAACATCACAAGAATCATCACCCTGTCAAATGATGATCTACAGGTAAAATTGTCAGACTGACATAAAATGATCTATAGGTCAAAATTGTCAATTCTGCAATTCAGAAATAAAATAATCATACTTGAACTGGTACTGGTAAAATTTTCACACTGAAAAAATGTGATCCATATGTCAAAACTGTCAAATCTGCAGTTAAAATAATCACACTGTCAATTGAAACAGGTAAAATTGTCAGATTCAAATGTCAATTTGATGCTCGTGAAAATTCATCTCTGTCAAATGATGATGCATATGCACACTGTCAAGTCAATGGTGTAAATGAAACCATTACATCATTGTCACATGAAGTCATTACAGTATATCAAGATGATAATTGACAACCAATCTCAGAATGTCAAATATTTTTGACTCTCATCTAATGATTCTTGAAGCTTCAATCTCTTTATGCTGATGTATTTTTTGTTTGTGAAACTTATTAACATGAACTATTAATCAATATCCTAAACATTAATAAGATTTTTTTCCCCTGGATTTTCAGATCATTGTGGGTATGGATATTTCAATGCTGGCTCACCTGCTGCAGGATACAGAAAATTTCGCCAAATCCATTCAGGAAGCCTGCCAGCGCCACCTAGACGAACGTAACCAGACCTCAGAGGCTATGGATCTGTTAAGACTTTATCACACGGCTCGACAGTCCAGTCCCTATGTAGAGGATACTGGTCCAAAACGTAAAAAACATGCACACACGTAAATCAGGCTCATTCTTATGGTGTGGAATTTAAAACTGAACACATTCTAATCTTTTATGTATTAATACATATGTTTGATTATCAATCTTGGCTGTTTTGTATAAATTTTTTTGTAGAATCTAATTCTTTTTAATTCACATCTAGGTCATCTATTAAAAAGTTTATTCATTCATAGTTTCTATTATAGAAGATTTCTGTTTTAACTGCATGTGTATGATTTTTCCATCATTGTTTGATTTCAAAACCATACTTGAAAAAATATCAGAATTAAATATTGTGCCATATCATGAGAAGCTAGAAGTTTTCCTCAGAAAGTGAACTTCAGGAGGCTGTCCTATTCTCTGAAATGAAAGTTAAAAGATTTGAGGAGCTCTATTGTATTACTCATGAACAGACTATGTCACTTTTAAAAACTTGCATTTAGAATAAAAAGAACAAAAATGATTTTGCATTGACTGTGATCATATAAAAAATAATTGTCTAGGAATCTTTTTGGTAACAAACTTGTTTTTGGTTTACCTATGATATCTTATGAAATAGATTGTGATTTTTTAATGCACAATTTCCATACATTTTCATTTGATGTGATAAATTCTCTTTGTATGAGAAATGACAAAAGATTTGTACAATTTGAAATGTGATACATATATTTTCTTATTTTTTAAGAAACATTCCACTTAAGGTTCATCCTCCTTTAATTCCCTCATATTTAGATTTCCTCTTACGCTACTCACAATTTTCCTGCAGAAATAAGAATTGTAATTAATATGCACACAATTTCAGAAAACACAGATCCTTTTCAACTTCGCAGTTCATAAAGGAATAAAAATCATCACAGTGAGTTATCTTTTTGTCAGAGGGTTGATGAACCGTAAGCTTGTGTGATTTAATATTTGATATAATTATATTCATTTTTTTGGTTCAATTTAAAGAGTTGTGCAGCAATTTGGAAAATACCTTTCTCTGCATAAAATACATTTATTTATGATTTTTATGTTTTTTTTCCAAGAGAAATATTTTTTATACTCATAATTTCTTAAATTTTTTTATACTGGAAATAAAAAAAAATAAAGAAATAAAAACAGAAGTTCTATTTTCCTCTAATGTGTCGCCGGCGTGGGAAGTGGTTAGGGCGTCTACTCTAGAGTTGAGAAGTAGAGAGTTAATATCCCACTGTGGGACGTAGAGACTGGTCCTTCGGATGAGACCGTATAAACCCAGGTCCCGTGTCGCAGTAGGTGCTGGCACAAAAAAGATCTCTCCCTGCTCAATGGCCCTGAGTGCCAGGCATAGGATAAAATTTGTAGCTCTCTAAGGGCAAGTGGTGGCGTCTCCATATGAGTGAAAAATTCTCGAGAGGGACGTTAAACAGTATGCAATCAATCATGTAATATATTGTGTGCTCTTTATTTTTTTTCCATGCTCTTTGGGGTAAAACTTTGAGAAGGAAACATGCTTTATGTACACTAATGAACATAAAATGTTGTGTTTGGTTTCTTTACCTAGATTTACACCAGAATGGAATTTACACATACATTAACATTTCAATCTTTTTTTTATAAGTACAGATGGTACATCTATATATCCCCTAGATAAATAAGAAGTGGGCAGTACACTGTATGCTAAAGTAAATTATGGACTAAGGTTAACCATGTCTGTCTGCCAAATGTCAAAAATATAAACAACCTGAGAAAATAATCCAGCTAAAATTCCCCCAATATTCTGCAATTCTCCTCCATAAAGTTATTGCTGAGTCAAGAAATGAATAATAGCTGATTTTGATTTGATCCATCATCCCGCTAGTTCTTCTAGGACATGAGAATTTTTCAGAAGCAGTTGGCAGGGATTTATTTCTCAATATTCATGTTATTCATGTTTACAAAGTTACAAATTAGTTTTAAAACGATAAGTTAGTTTATGTATTTTATAGACATTCCAAAAATCTTATGAGTCAAAAGTTACAAAGCAAAATTTGTTTTCTGCATCACAGATGAAATAGGTGTTACAGCATCGGGTTCGAAAATTTTTCGTTTTAAACATCGGGATCGATATCTCCCGTAATGACAGAACTTGAAATGTAGAAAAATTATTGATTCATCAGTTAAATCATTGTATGAAAGTCAAACGACATCCGAATCAGGTAATTTTTTAGAGATAACAAAATTGCTATAGATGCTTTCAGATCATAGACATAAGGGAATCAGTATTTCATCATTGACAAATGCATTGGATTGGTTTTGATCCACCCTGGGAAAAATGTATTTTCATAAACGAAAATGCAGTAAGAAATAACGTTGTAAACAATCAATCAACGATAAAACTGACCATATTTTTAAGGAGTCATTTCTTTACGCATAAAATTTATGAAAGAATCCACTTTTCCACTGAAATTTATTATCATTAGTGAAGATAAGGAAAGGAGTGGTGATCATGTGAAATACTCATCTTTCAAGTTTCAGTTGATTTCGGCTAATTTTAATGTTTCAGTTTCACAAGGAATTATTTCAGTATTCAATAAATAAAATATTTTGAACTTTTTTATATTTGGGCATCACTTTCTTGAGTCATTGAGTATGATTGCTGGAAATCCTGAGATTAATGCCTCAATCCCACCCTCGCAATGCCAATGGTCCTGACTGACCTGAGTCAACATGTTGCTGTTAGACCTCTCAGGCAAATTTCATTTAATGTTTTAAGACTTGCTTTTCCCATTGAGAAGAACTAATCAGATTAAAGATTTCATAGATAGTATACATGTATTAGATATATGTAAACAAAAGGATCCAGTTTACACCTTAAATGCATGTGTTTGTAGGAATTTTAACAAAATGATATAGTAGGGGCTGGCTTTAGCCAGTCTGTTTAACCTCATTTAACTTTCAATTAAGGTTTAAAGCTTTTACAAATTTGGTTGCCTGACCTGCCAGATATTTCAAATATCCAATTTGAGATTAAATTGGGAAATGTCAAATATTATTGGATTTTTGTCAAACAAACAACTTTTTTTTTTTAATTAAAAGGATTTTTGATCCAAACCCAATTAGCCATAAAAAAATCAAGATTTATTTTTTGACATTTTTAGATATTTTTGAAATTGATTGCTAATCAGATTTGAATGATCAGTTCAGTTGTGTTATGTTGTAAGTGTATCTGCATTGTTTATAGAACTTTTGAGAAGTGTAAGACATAGTACAGATGATTGAAATATTGAAATCTATGTCTTTATTTATGGTGTCTGAAGATCTTATCATTGTTAGGAAGGTGTACATCATCATTCCATTTGTGGATTCATTCTGCATGCTGTTTTAATGATTTGAATAAAAACATTCTGAACTAAATAATATTAAATGTTTATTTGAACAATGTAATGCAATTTAATAGCTATATTTTATTAGGTCACCTGAGTAACTCAGGTGACCTATTGCTATCTGTTTTCGTCGTGCGTCGTGTGTCGTGTGTCCTGTGTTAACATTTGAACATTTTCAGCTTCTTCTCTGAAACCACTGAACCAATTTTAACCAAATTTGGTATACAGCATCTATGGGTGAAGGGGAACAAAAATTGTGAATTTCATGGTCCCCGCCCCCCTGGGGCCTGAGGGGTGGGGCCAAAACCACTAAAATTATTGCAATCTTTAAAAATCTTCTTCTTTACTCCTGGACATC
>PRKT01000002.1:4342462-4363308 GCA_003671525.1 Saccostrea glomerata | reverse complement strand
TAGTTATGATGAGCAAGAGTGCCTCTTCCAGATTTGTGAATTTTATGGCCCCAGGGTCAGGGGTTCTGGTGTTAGGGCGGGGCTCTATAGATTATATAGTGAAAATGCATTTACTCTTTGAAAATCTTCTTCTCTGCTCCCGGGTATTAAATAAACTATCTGAGCACATATTTATGATGAGCAAGATCAGTGCCTTTTCCAAAATTGTGAAATTCATGCCAATGATCCAAGTATATATATTTATGATGAAGAAAGGTGCATCTAGCAAAATGTTATTTTTATGCCCTGAGGGGAGGGGGGGGTACATAGTCTGAAAATAAATTAATGCCTCGAAACCTGCTCTTTGGTATTAATCAACCATTTTATGATAAAATTTGCAAAATTTTGAAATATGTGGCCCGAGGGTCGGTGGTTCTTTTGGGGTGAGGTGCACAACTGGTTATAAAGTGGAAGAACATTTTCTCTTTGTAACTCTGATCTACCTCTGGGTATTGAATAAGTAGTCTAGAGTATTTTTAATTATGATAAGCAATGGTGCCTCTTTCAAAATTGTGAATTGTGAATTTCATAGCCTCTGGTTTAAAACACAAACCAAATTTAATTGTTTGAAAGTTGTTACACAATACTCAGGTGACCTATAAGGCCCGTGGGCCTCTTGTTAGAATAAGTCTAGTTTATTTTAAATAATTCTTGTAATAGGTCAATTTGCTAATTTTGAAACAGCCTAATCTAGACATGATGTGATTTTTGGCCTGTAAACAAAGGTTGGCCAGTGAAGACGATACAATGGTATCCCTGGGTCATTTCCTTCTGATGAAAGACTGTTTTTGAGTAAAATGTGTGCAGTTGTCAATATCTCTCTCTATAAATGTATTCAATTTGAAGATGTGTACTGCTTTTTATGGATAAATATCCAACAAGTTCTGAAATGCATTAAAAATTAAAAAGAAATAAAGCTAATTTAGGCCTATTTCCAAGAAATTCTTTTTTTTCAATTCTTTATAGCTATAATAATTATTTCCAAGAATATTTAGCTATCAAATAATTTGACTTCATATGATTATTTATTTATACTGGTACTTTGCTATAGGCTTTGATTTTTCTCAATCACTTTAGCTGCTCATTTGGGAAATTGATGAAAATAAATGCAACCCGAGAAAAAAATGAACTTCCTTGGAAATCTCTTACTTCAGCTAGAAAATGAAGATTAATTGACAGACTTGTACTATCGCAGAGCTGTGTGAAATGCATGAATTTCTGGGATTTTCCTTTTTGTCAGGATAAAGGTCCTAGGGGATTACTCATTTAGTTTGATGGATTTTCTATGATTTTCTCCATCTGCCTAATTTGCAGAGAGAAACTCATTTTACAGTTCAAGGAATAAATAGGAACATATTGTTTGAATCCTGTAATTCCCAATTATCGTAAAAGATAGTCATACATGTATGTACTAAAACAAAACTTTTTCTACATGACAATGGTTAGAATCTTTTCCTTAATTTTCCCTTTATTTATGCATTCACAATAGAAATAAATTCTCCAGTAGTAGGTCTTATCACTAATATGGCATTTATCTCTTGTCCACTGAACTGTTGATTGTGTATCAGAGGATAAATCAAAGGCAGTTCCAAGGCCTACATGCCTATATGTGACAGTTATATTCTGAACTTGATTGTCTTCTTCAATATTTTTTATTTTCAAGATTTTTGACCAGTCTTAATGAGTTAGAAATATAATTGCATGATGTGCAAATACCAAGGGTGAATAATATACTATAGTATTAGATGAAGTTCTTTCTAATGTAGTGTGCATAAGCCATGAACATAATATTCCATTCCCTGTTAACATTTACATATAAAGAGCCATCTTATAGATCTGTATATAGTCATACATGTCCTACGATCAATGAATGTTTTTGAAACACAAGTTTTTAACACCACACTTAATTAAACATCAATAAATAAGGAATATTCCTGATTTTCAGCATGTGGCATCCATGCGTCTCCATTAAAATTATATATTATTTACGAGTAGACTTTGCTTATTCTATATTTTTGAATAGGAAGCATTTTATTGGACATATTGATTTTGTGGGTGAGATATAGCAGCATGTTGTAGCTAGCCTTGCGTGTATATTGATTCAGAAGTCTCCCTATACTGTATACATCTGTCTGAGACTGTGTTTACTCCATGTTAGTCAAATACAGTCCAATTTAACACTGATTGTGCTTTATTGACAGCCAGATGTGTTTATTATTTGAAAAAAATTGGATTTGAATGTTATAGCATTTGCAGGTTAGTTTTTTTTTAAGAGTAAAGTGTGAGACTTATTAGAAAGCTTGTCTCCAGGATTCTGAGTGCTGCATAAGCATGAAACTTCAAAATAATTTCCTTGCTATTTATTTAAAAATAAAATTTTTCCTGTTTGAAAAGGTTTTTTCTTGATACTACGTAACTAAAATGAATCTATAATAATGTTCCACATGATAGAACTAAGGTTTAATTTCTTGTCACAAATAGGATGAATTGAAAATGCCATTCTGTAAGCTTTTAAAATCCTATATAGCGGGTATATATATAAAAGTAAATAAGTAAGACCCTTTGACAGGGGTTTCTTCATATTCTGATAACATCATGATATCTCTCAGAAGAACAGCTGTTTACATATTAAACCCACTCCTCTATATGTAGAATGTTGTCACAGTCGGTGTAAGTTCTTGTAGCTGTTTGTTAGAAGGTGGAACAATATACACTTCATTTGTAAATGTACGCAGGGTTTAGATGTTGTTTGATGTTTTTGACGCTTTGAAAAAAGCAAAATTTGATATTCTCATATTTATTTGTCCATTGTGTAAAACATTGAAATTTAATGAAAAAACTGATGGGTGGATTTAGGGGGTGATTTTGAACATGTAAAGGATCTTATATTGTTGTACTTAGTAACCTGAGGTAAGTGAATAATTGTAATTAGGGGATTTTTTTCCTTTGTTGTCATTATAATTTTGCTGAATATTGAACTTTGAACCTGGGTTCCATATAACTTCATAATTATGACCCCTCCTATAAAATATTAAACAAACCTTAAGGATTTGAAATATTTTGACAGTGAAGTGGTTTTAAATAGACCCCAGCTAGCTCTTCATTATTGAGTTAAGATAACGTTTGGCAATTGTGAATTGGTATGCATGTTTTAGTTTGCATCCTCTGTTGGCAGTTCATGTATATATATATCTGAATCATTGGTCCTTGTAATATGGCCACAGGGGTTAAGCTTATGCATGTTACATAGGGAATATGATAAATGAGTGATAATATTGAAACCATCAAATTACTGTTGAAATGTTGGTACATGTATCAGTATCAATGTTACCAAATAATCAACAATGGTATTTGAAAGATCTATTATAATTAAGCTAACTGCATGTATGCTTTTTCAAAAAATGTCATATTAAAAGTATTATTTGAAGAATAATCATAATATACCCTTTTCCATATCGCATCTTGCCTGAGATAACAGTGACAGACAAAGAGCCAACTGGTTAAAAACTTGTATATAAGGATTAGAAAAGTTTTGTTGACGTGTAACATTTAAATGAACATGTCTTTCAAACCAGTCAAAATTCTTATCCAATTAATAAGTTTAGTTAAAACAGCAAATTATCAGATTGATCAGTACTTTCTAAAAATAGTTTCACCCCCACTTATTTTGACAATCTATTCTAAAATCCTCCAAAAGTAATACAATGAATGTAGCCATTGTATTAAGTAAATTGATAGTAAATGTAGCCTGTCCATGAGGTCAACCCGTAGATATATTGACTTCACAGAAAAACATATTGACTGATCACTTCTATCTGTATCTTTATGGATCAACCTCCTGAGAGGGCTTTATTTGTATAATATCAATATTGCACAACTCTCTTTCCCGGTACATACTGAGGTGGTAAAGTGGACACATTTAAAAATTAACTAAATGCGTGTTTTCCCAATCATATTTTCATTGAATTATTGCCATATATGTGTTACATATGCCTCTTTAGTCTAAATACTTTTACCAGTTAATGCATATTTCTTTGTTAATTACTCCATTCTGTTTTCAGATAGTAATTAAACAAAGAGATGAAGTATCAATAGTTTATAATTACTTGACAATCTGTAAAAACAAATTAATACTAGATGCCATGGGCAATGTAGTCACAGATTTCATTCAAGTAACATCTGTTGCAAAGTTGTGTAATGCATTGGAATGAAATCTAATAATAATCTATTGTACACATTACATCAAAACATTGAGTTGGAGCAGACCTTCACTCGGCTACTTTACCATGGTTACTCAATATATTGTTGCAGTGTACAACTCTTTCTAAATCATAGAAAGTTTGAATTAACTTCACTTTATTTTCTGATGTCATATCTAACAAATGGAATCCCAGCTGAAAAGAATATTTATTATTGCTTTGAAGTCTGTGGACATTCTCCTTGTTTTAACCCATTGGAGGGGGGGGGGGGGGGACCATTAAGAAAAAAAATTAAAATAAGGTGACTTGAAAACACATTTATCATTAAGAGACATCCCCAAACATTTACTGGGGAAACAAAACTATATGTTTAGTGACAATGAATGTAGTGTATGTATTGCATTCATCAGTTTTAAAATTCAAAAAAATATGTATTTTGAATTAGGGCCTCAATAAGTGGTCAGAGAGAGAGGGAGAGAGAGAGAGATAGTCTTTTGACCCTGGTGAGCACTGTAGTATATATGGGTATGCCTCTTGTTAGAATTGGTTAAGGTATTACACATGTACTATAAAAGGAATAAAATCGTAGCTGGTACATGTTATTATTTTCTAGGTATTAATCTTTAGTTGTATAAGCCAGAAACTCACATGTAAAAAAATGTGACTGCTTAATAGAATATCTTTATTTCTTAATATGAGTAAACATGCCTTCATAATGAAGTAGACAACTGAGGTATTAGTCTGGAACATTATCAGTGTGTAATTATCTAAGGATTATATAAAGGTCTGCAGCTGTGCCTCAAAGATTGAGACACCATATCAAACAAATTTTTAGTTGTCATATATAATATCATCTGCCATGCCAATGTGTTGCCAGTAATATCCAATATGATAGTAAATTTAAAAGATTCGTCATCGTGTGACATTAAAGGGCTTTGGCATATGATACTTAGATTTCTTGAATGAGAAAAAGGGAGTCCAGATTGAGATAATATATAAAATAAAAACAAAAAAAATATTAGGTACAAGTGTATTATCTTCCACTTAAGTATCTCATGAGGACAATTAATACACCCATAGGAGCACCTGATGATTCATTCATAAGCAGCTCCACAGGTTATGAGTATTGTCCGTATTGTCAATTAAACATTGTAGACAATTTAGTGAATAAGGCTATTGGATAACAATATCTGTCAAAATGGTTATGCCTACATGTACCATAAAAATGATTCCACTATGACTTTAATACCCATATATATAATGAATAGTGAAATTTAAGCACCATGGAATTAAGCATATACAATCTTCATGATGAGTAAATTAATAATCAGTCAAACTGTGTTCCTAATTCACTTGATGTGACAAACATCGTCACCGGATTTGTTTGGATCACTGCAGGTTAATTGTATAGACCTCTGCATTGCCATTGGTCAACTATTGATGTTCAGTTTGTTCATCAGCCTCAAAGTTCTGATGCTGTCTTGCAGGTTTTCCGATAAGAGTTTATTCATTCCTGTCTGGCATGCGATGGCTGGAGGTGTAAACTGATGTAGGGCTCTGGAGAGAGAGAGTCAACGGTCCAATCATTCTGTGTCCTGTGGACCTCTATGGGAGAAATCACTGGATCGGGGGCCATGGATAGATGGGTGTGTCCTAACGACAGACATTTGGCCCTCAGGGCAAAGTAAGTACAGACATTTGGCTTTTGGGGCAAAGTTAAAGTACAGAAATTTGGCCCTCAGGGCAAAGTAAGTACAGACATTTGGCCCTCAGGGCAAAGTAAGTAAACAGTTGAACTTCATTTTATTGAACAGTGAAAGATTCCATGATTTTAGCTGTGTTTACCACTTCAATGTTTTTTAACCTCATTATCTGAAGTCCTTAGATAACTCAAAGTTTAATCAGTGTCTTTATGTCAGTTCAAGATAATTAGGTTTTACTGTATAATCCTGACAGCTTTCTTGTAGAAAAAATGAAATCTTTTTTTCATGGAGTATGTGGAGTCTTATGCTTTAGTATGATGCTGAAAATTTTATTTAATTGAACTGGAAATGAAAAACATTGTCATGAATTATTGCCAAGAAGAAATGCCAGAAAGAGGATTTATCCATATACCATGTAATGCACACTGAGACAGGAGATGTATGTGTCAGTCATTGATCAGATATTTCCTATATATTACACTTAGTTATGCAAGTTTTATAGCTCCATCAAGGGCATTTAAATTAGCAATTTTTAAGATCAATGTCAGTTCCATTTACATTCCAATATGTACTAGTGTATATTTTGAGATACACAAAGAGTTTGATGCACAAGTTTGATTGCCTAGCGTCTATGTTGTTTTCTTTGTCACTTAAAATATACAATTTCAGAAATCAGTTGAAGCAGATGTTAAATCATTCTTACAAAATTTAAACAAGGGCACCACAAAATGGAACATCAATTCACAAAGAGCATACTGTAAACCAACTTTTATTCGCATGCGAGAAATATTCGCGAAGTTCGCGAGACCCTCTTCATCGCAAATATTTCTTGCCGCGAACCGGTTCTTAAAGTGTATATGTCTATTAACTACAGATCCAAAAGGCTTGATCGTGAAAATTTATCGTCGCGAACAAGTTTATTTCTAGTAAATCGCGAAATAAAGTAGTCGCGAATAAAAGTTGGTTTACAGTATATCTTTATTTAAATGAAGGTAGCATTCAAAATTGATCCTGATGCAAATTAATTTTTGTCACTTATGTTATAAGGACAAACTAAACCCGCTCTCCCACACATGTTATTGTTTGTTACTATGTCCCTTCAAACTCAATTGCAGTTAGATAATTAAACTGTATTGTTTTGTCAAAGTCTTCAAAAACGTGTCAAGTAAGACCATGAATTTGATATTTTGTCAGACTGGGAACAGGATGGTCAGTTCACACCAACAAATTATCGACATTCCACAAAGGGGAGCAACTCAGTATGGAGGAACAGGAGCACATAATGAATGTCATCGCCAAGGCAGATTACCTCGATCAAGTGGAGCAGGAGAGGATAGGGTAATTATCTCCCTTTTTAATGAAATCAAATCAGTCTTTACACCGAAATTCTTAAAATTTTATAGCTCACCTGAGCCAAGGGTTCGAGTGATCTTTTCTGATCAAATTTTGTCTATTGTCTATGTTGTTGTATTTGTCCCTTTTCACATTTCCAAAATCCACTGGGTCAGGTTAATAAAAAAAAACTTAACATCTTTGGGTGAAGGGGTTTTATGTTTGTTCGTCCCCTTTCAAAGAAAGGTAAAAATGAATTAGTGAAATATTTTACTACATTGAAATACATATGTCAGCAGAATAAAATCTTTCAAAATCTTCTTCTGTAGATTCAGATTTGTTTAACCACCCTCACAATGCCAGGGATCCTGAGTCAACATATTCTCATTGGACCCCTGGCTTATTTCATTCCATATTTTTTGTGGGCTGACTGAAGCAACATCTTTTGGAAAAATTATAAATCTTAATTGTTTTTCTTATCTCTCAACTAATTACATCGAGATATTCTATGATAAACAACTTGTAACATGTGCATTTGAGGTGTGAACTGAAACCTTTTTGTTTACATTGTCTGACTGTTTATGGAATTGGAAAGCTTTGATTTGGTTGGTGCTTCTCAGTGAGAGAAACAAGCCTTAAAATATCTAATAAAATATGCCAGGGGTCCAATGGCAACATGTCGATTCAGGACCCCAGCATTACGAGGATGTTGAGAATAGGTTGGGCTACAATAGGTGTCAGATCAAAGGTATATACATAGGAATATAATTCGAAAAGTTTTTACAAATTTTCTCAAGAAAAGCAAATTCATGAATACCCTGGTAGTCATTTTGATATGGAAGTATCCTTAGTGGGATATGATATATATATATTCAACCATTTTTTATAAAAATTCTTTCAAAACAGAATTAAGCATGACAGTTTTGGGGAATTGTGTTCATCAACTAGTTCTTATAAAAACATGTTGAAGTATTTTTCCCTTTCTAATTGGCCTTAGTCATCCACACATGTCCTGAGCTTTGTAGCTGACTGTCTGTTTCCTTTAGCCATCAATATGTCTATTGTTCAGAGTGTAGTCTCTATGTAAAGCTTACATAAGAATGTCTGAGAGGTTTCAATGGAGACAGATTCTGAAGTGAGGGTCCAGCTGCAGTCTAGATGCATAAAAATCTCCATCTTTATTGATAGAAAGTCAATCATACTACAGGGGTTTTGACTGTCTGGGGCTCAATGTTGGCAGTTTTACTGATTTTCTAACAAAAATAACCAGAAAAGATGATTTAAGTTCTGCAAGATAAGAATAATATTGCTGTATAGTTAGAAAAGTCATTTTCCTGTTAATTAATTCTGCAGAAATAAGAATTGTTTCAAGATTTTTTCAAGAGTCAAGCTTTAATACGTAAATATAGATAAATATAAGTACTATGCTAAATTTTTTAGACTAAAATAAACTTCAGGATCAATTTTATTCAATATCAATGGTAAATGCACAATGGAATTGTCCCTTTTTGTTTGAAATTGAGGAGTGTTTTCTTTCTTTCTAATTATCGTTGTAATTATCGGCTTTTGTGAGCTGAGTTATTTAGACGACTGTCTTAAGAGCCTGCTGTGCCACGTGAAGTGTTTTTCTGACTTCTTAGTATTGGGTAATTAATTGTCTGTCAACAATTTTCACCTCTGATTCTTATTATCACATATGTTGCCAGCAAGATTTATTACATTAATACTCTAATTTATCCATTATATTAAATAAAAGTGATGTTTTCGAAAGTGATATTTTTCAGGTAAAAAAAAAATATCAGGAGTGACATTTTTCAAAGTGAAAATGTCAAAGGTGCAACAAAACATGAAATTTTAATTTCATTCTATGGTATAAGATGGCAGGAGTAAATAAATACACCTGACACAACCTTTAGACTGCCAAAGTTTCTCCAAATTGTTATTATCCATGTTAATTTTCAGTCCCAAAGAGTGTTACATCTTACAACTGCTCAACCATGATGTCAATGGCTACAGTACAGTATTACTAAAAGATAGATTCAAAAGGAAGCTAAAAAATTAATAGAAAATTCAATGTTTAGTTCTTATGATATTTGCAATTACAGTGAAAACTGTCTAATTTGACACCTTTTCAATCCGTCACACTGTGAATTCTGATGTCACTTTATTCTCCCATTTTACTATTTTTCATGTATTTTTTACACTGTGCAATCTAACACCCTGTCTATTCATAAACATAATTGGTCTCCCAGTCTATGTCAGATTAAACAGGCTTCACTGTAACTACCAGACTAATATTAAGAACTTGCCAGTGTTGAGCCACTGATAAATTCTTAGGGGTTTTTTTTTGCCAATTTCAGAAAAATTCATTTTCCTCACTTGTTTTAATTGACCCCATAAACTTGTATTGTCAGAATTTTATATTCATTTCCCAATTCTCAAGTCTTTAGCCAAGCTGCTCTTTCTGGCTGTTTTCACTAACCAGTTTTTTTCAATATACAGAACATGCCATTATTGTATACTAGCAATCTCACAAAAAACAACCCTAGCAAAACAGTCATTATACAGAAAGAAATTTTGATAAATGATAGCAAATGACGTTTATGTTTTATTGGTATCCATTTTCTTGTACAGTTTTCTCCATCAATTTTGATTTTGGGAAATAATAAATTGATGTTTTTTTGAAATCGATAGAACCACTTGATAGCTGTAGTAATGGACCACTGCATCATCAGAGAATCCTCTGTAAAGCTAAATTTTGTCCAGACCTAATCAATTTCCATTAAATTCCAAGTCTGATGGGTGTTACCAAGATGGAAATTAGACTGAAATTGATTTATTGAAGACTTTCTGATATCACAAGACTGTAGTTATTACATCATAATAAAATGTTTGGAAATGTATTGATTCTGTAGTTTTGACTGTGGACAAATCAGTCAAGTTATAAAAGGAATGACATTTGCATCAGTAGACCTTGTATTTTTTTTTCATGACTTTAAACATACACAGAGATTATTTCTCATAAAGAATTGATTTTGTGAAATAATGATAAAAGCTTATTGCAACCTTTGATATCCATGATGAATGGAGAAATCTGATCTAGTTTAGTATTTGTTAATAGATATCTCTGCATGTGTAAAGCTTTTAAATGATACAGAGTGTATCAGATAACAAATACATTTCATTATTTCTAATGGTCTGACAATTTGGGATTAGTTATAATGGCCTTGCAATCAGTGGTCCATATAAAAACCCTTACTCTCAACCAGTGAATCCCTGCCTCTACTTAATACTGTACCATGACATGGGTGAATGAATATATACCAGGGTTGTCGCTAAGACTTGTGTTCTGGAGAATTTCCCAACTTACATGTATAGTGATGTAATTCTCTGACTATTTTGTTATTCCTCTTCAACTCTATAATTTTCTTGATATTGTTGCTGAAGAATCCCATTTTTGCCTGAAAAACTTTTGGCCTTCAAGGTCTGTATTTGGAAGTTTGACTGGGGTGTAACAATAAAACAAATCATATAGCTGTACAATTTAGATTAACAAGTTGATAACGCTGTCTATATATGCAACTGTAATAAAGTTGTAAGACCGTTTATAAAAAAAAAAAAAAAAAAAAACAAAAAAAAAACTTGAAAATTATTTCTTTTTTTATCATATTTTATTTTTAGCTGATAGACCAAAGAAACAACATTGCACCATTTTGTAGGGCAAATTTCTTATAAACTTTGGATTTTATTATACATGTACTTCAGAAACCAATGGTAAAGTTAAGGTGACTATGTTTATTTTGTAGTCGTTTATTTTGTAGTCGTTTGGTTGAGAAGCTGGACAATATGCGTAAGAATGCGATGGGGAATGGAACCACCCAATGTATTCTGTGTGGGGACGAGTTTGGTCTGCTGGGGGCAAGTCCCACTCACTGTGACGACTGTAAAAACGTGAGTACCACCGTCATATAGGTTACAATAAAATAAAAAGTCCCACCCACTGTGATGACTGTAAAAATGTGAGCATCAATCATCTTAAAATCAAGGATGCAATGATCAAAATAAATAACCTAAATAGAATTAATCAATTTATACTTAAGTTTTTTGATTTCTGGTTTAACTGTTATAAATATTAAACTTAACGTTTTTTTACTGAAAAGCTATAAAGCTCAAAGTTAATAAAGCTTAAAACTGATAGAATAAGCTGTTTTTGCAATAAATGTTTATTGCTCTTATAGGTTGCAACAAAAATAGATTCTAAATTAAATTAATTGATTTTATACTAAAGTTTTCTGATTTCTGGTTTAACTGTTATACATTTATTAAAATAAACATGTTATTTCAGTGTAAAGCTGTAAAGCTGAAAGTTAATAAACAATTAACTGATATAGAATAACCTGTTATTGCATTGAAAGTTTGTTGTTTACCTTAAAATGTTTTTATATGAGAAATTAATTATTTTTTTTTATATTTTCTTGAGGGAAAATAATCGATTAAATTTGCTGCTAATTAATTCTATGCAAAGTGTTTTGATGTTTGTCACAAAGTATCTGATAATTAATCCTTTATTTTCAGGCTGTTTGTACAAAGTGTGGAATAGACACCTTTAATAGCAATAAACAGCAGCTGTGGCTATGTAAAATCTGCAGCGAGTACAGAGAGGTCAGAATGGGTCATCACATTACCATTTTTTGAAAGTTAAAAAAAAATTTAGTTATAGCGAAAGTCTGTTTTAATACTGTTAAATCAATGAATTTTAGTGGGTTTTAATTCATGTTGTTTACTAAAATTAAAGAAATATGCCCACCCAGTTCAGACAAAGCAAGAGTTTTCTTAAAATATCTAATCCAAGATGGACCACTCTGCATACCACTTTTTAAAATTTTATTTAATGTCATTTTTATACCTATATTTTCTGATGCTCTCACCTTCTTTAACATTTCTACGACATAAATGCAAGGATGGTTTTGATACCGGTAACGTTATGTGTGGTGCATGATTTCTTTCTATCTCCAATATTCCATAAACATGAGAGGGAATTTGAAGCTTAACCCACATAATTACCGTAACCCACAAGCGTTTATTTTGATATATTTATTTCATTGCATTTTATAAGTAAAGAGAGTCATTCAATATTTTCATTTAGGTTTGGAAAAGATCAGGAGCTTGGTTTTTCAAAGGAATTCCAAAATATGTCATACCAGAGAAAAAGTCTGAAATTTCAAAAATAGGAGGTCATAAAGGTCAGCGAGAGTTACGGGGTTCCCTGAGGTCACGACCTGGGTCTGGCAGAGGTTACAACACATGGAGCAGGGGGAGGGCAAGTCATGGTAGGACAGAGAAATAGTGAGGGGGGGTCAGTCAGGAGGAGGAGAACATATAGGAGACTAATGATAAAAATTTTGTATTTTAGCAAGTTACGGAGAGAGCAGTGATCAGGAATCAACCAGTAGCTCAGATGACGAGGTTAGCATTGGAAAAAGAAAGACCGTCAAACGCTCAGGTGACTCTGGAGGTGAGAAGAGAATCTCAATATTGCTGGGTGGTCTATAAGGCTTGACTCTGAAACAGCTACCGGAATACTGAGACCTCTTCTTCTAATGACTATAGGGCCTTTCTTTTTATAGTCAGCTTCAGTGAGCTGTATGCATGAACGTTATAGATCATATTCATACAGAATATGTTTGATTTTGAACTCATTCTGACAAAAGATTGGTTTATATTTTGTGGTCTTTTATGGTTTTGAATTCTGTAGATAGTTTTAGCTTCACTTTCTTTTTCATTAGGATATACATGTAGTACAGAAATCTATAATTTTTGCTCCTTTTGTGGACATGTTATTATTTTCTCTTCTCTTTTTTTATGTAAAAAGTCATGTATTTTTAGCTCTACTGGTCAGAGACCAGAAGAGCTTATGCGATAGTAATGCGTCCAGCATCCGTCCGTCTGTCTAGCTGTCTGTCTGTCCATCTGTCTGTAAACAATTTTTCAAAATGCTACTCCTCCTACAGTTTTGGTCTAATTTCAATATAACTTGGCACACAAGTAGAATACACTAAGATACATAATTCTGTGTATCGGTTTTTGATTTCGATGAACAGTGTTGCCGTGGTTACTAAAAATAGAAATTTCTGTGAAATTCTTTCAAAATGCTACTCCTCCTACAGTTTTGGTCTGATTTCAGTATAACTTGGCACACAAGTAGACTACACTAAGATACATAATTCTGTGTATTGGTTTTTGATTTCGATGAACGGTGTTGCAGTGGTTACTAAAAATAGAAATTTCTGTGAAATTCTTTCAAAATGCTACCCCTCCTACAGTTTTGGTCTGATTTCAATATAACTTGGCACACAAGTAGACTACACTAAGATATATAATTCTGTGTATCGGTTTCTGATTTCGATGAACAGTGTTGCCGTGGTTACTAAAAATAGAAATTTCTGTAAAATTGTTTCAAAATGCTACTCCTCCTACAGTTTTGGTCGGATTTCAATATCACTTGGCACACAAGTAGAATACACTAAGATACATAATTCTGTGTATCGAATTTTAATTCTGATGAACGGTGTTGCTGTGGTTACTAAAAATAGAAATGTCAGTAAAATTGTTTCAAAATGCTACTCCTCCTACAGTTTAAGTCTGATTTCAGTATAACTTGGCACACAAGTAGACTACACTAAGAACATAAAGAGACTTTATCAACGATCATTATTCTATTTAATGCTGTTTATAAAGTTTCAAATCCCAGCTGCTTAAGTACTTTCTCTTCCTTTGCTATAAGTTCAAACCAGTAGAGCTTCAGTCTCGACAGAGACTTCTGGTTTATTACTGGAATACATACAAGTGAACATCAAGAAAACAAATTATGATAATGTAGAAAATAAAAAATAAGCAAAAGAATAAATTTCTGGTTTAGAATGAATTGTAAATGTAAATTATCACAAGCTTAAAGAAATCAGTTTATTACAGGACTATTTTTTTGACCAAGTGCTCAATGTTCTCATGAGTTGAATGCAGATTCAGTATACAATTTTTAATCTTTTTTTTAATTAAAATTAGTTGATTTTTCTTAGTTTGTTTTCCTTATAATATGACTTTAATTTGAAAATAAGATGTAAAAATTTGGTGATCCACTTATTGTGTGATTTAGTTGTAATATTGAATAATTTTGTTGACTTTTCAGAGAGTGACAACATCAGTATAACAAGTTCTACCAGTGGTCAATATTACAGTAACCATGTGAACAAGGAGCAGCGCCCAAGCATCACCAGTAGTAACTATTACGGCGGCCATCTTAGTGCCACCGAAAGTAGTCGTGGTGATGAACTCCATGACGACACAGACAATGAAAGTATTGGAGGTAAGGCACAAAACACTAGTTATAAAACTTTTAACACTTTCTTTACAGTAAGATTGCAACTTGAACTGATTTTCCTTGCTTCAGTACTAAGTACTCAAAAATCTACATAAAAGCTCTACTAAGCCTGCTAGCACACTTTGCAATCTGTTTAAAATTTACTACTGGATCTGTGCTTTGTAGTAATTTTTACATAGCTGCATTTTTTAAATCCAAAAAAACCCAAAACATCCTAAATCTTGGATATGTTACAAAATAAAAAAGTTCTAATTCAGGAGCTAATTTTCCTATATATATATATATATATATATATGTATATTGATTTTGCATTGATAAATTCAAAAAGTTTTTTTCAGTTTAAATCTCCAATTATCATTTTCTTATATCCACAGAATATTCTGTGAGGTTATGTTTACATAATACATGAAAAAAAAAAATTTCCCTAGAGAATAGGTGGTTTATGATAGTTGGGACTGCATATCATGGACTTGCTCTCGTGATAGTTTTGTCTACTTTCGAGTTTTCTCCTCCATTGTGAAAGAGAATTAATATTTTAAATATTAATCTTGATGATTCACTGACTGTATGTGTAGATGGATGGATTTATCCTTTTTATTTGGCTGAAATATCCCAAACCTGAGACAAAAAAGAACATCACATTTTCTTGCATTTTTATCATTCCTTGTTCTATCACTGATATTTAACATGATCTCAGAATTTATTATGCTTGAGGTAGGAACTTTTTTCAGAGTAAGATGTCAAAAAGAAGTTTTATTTACCAATACTGTGATATCCCCGATTTCAGTATGGATGTAATTTTCATGGTTTTCATGGTATAAAGAGAACCACAAATTCATGCCCCCAATTGAATTATAAAATATTTAACATCTCAACACATTTTCAGCCACAAAATCATATCCCTCATGAACCATAATTTTTTTCTTAAGAAAATTTGATGCCATGAAAATATGGGATTTTAAAATAATTGTCCCTTCACTTGTTGGAATAACCGACAGCTAGTATTCAAGATCAAAAGTCCATAAAACAATACAAAAAAGGAGCAGAGGAAACATGGACCTTCAAAATATAATTCATATTCAAATATTCAAAGTATCTGAATACTAAAATATTCATATATTAGATTAACAAAATATGCATTATAGGCTGAACAGCTTTTCCTCAATTTTATTCTGGCACCTTGTTTGCTTTTCCATGACTACTCCATACTGCTTTTCCGTGACTGGGTTTTACTATAAGTTATATGTTATCTCCTTTTTGATGCTGTCTTTTCACGATTTTCAACAGTCACAATTAGCAATTAACATCAAATGGGAGTTGATATTTACCAGTTTCTTCCCTGTAGTGTTCTACTCGGTAGTGAGTACTTTTAAAGTCATATTGTGAGTTTTTAAAAAAAACTGACTAGATCACACATTTTACACTTGAATTTGGTGCTTGCATTGTAATGTGAAAGCATAAATATTCATTACATCAACTTTTTGAAAGCGAGAACAATGCTAATGTTTTCAATCATTGTTTTATTCAGTGCGTATGGTTTTAAATGAATGTTCCTATTTAGTGTTTTACAAGACTGATCTTGCTTAAAATCTAACTTCCACATCCCAGTGATAAAGGGCAATAGGTTTCACCTGTCTGACAGAAAAGGTACTGAAAAAATATGGGAAAAGCAAAAAATATAATAACAGAAAAGCAGTTTAACTTGTAGAGGAAAAAACGGCATTTTTTTCCCTGAAAAATCATCCTATTCATGACAGATTTTGTTGTGGTATTTGGATGTAAAATGAATGTACATCAGTATAGCAATGTGTGCCAAGTTTCATTAAAATCCTAGATCTAGTGTGGCACACTCTCTTTAAGAGTTTCAATGCTTGCAGAGAATGACAAAAACAACAACAGTGCATGAAGTCAGATTTTATCGTATAGAGATTTCCCCCAAACCTGTACCTTTTAATACAGATATTAATGCTGTTGTTAGTTAGAAGCAAGATTATTATGTGTGAATGGTTAAACTTAACAAAATGAATGTTGAAAGGCATTGTTACTTGGGTATATTTATAGGGAAGGCTTTCTTCTCACACTTTTAGCATTAATAACCATGTTCCAGTATGTTTTTATACAGTATGGTGTCAGATTTGACCATTTATTGGCTTGCATACACAGTAAAAAATCACACAAACTGCTCAGATTGCAGAATATGATATGCAACTTATGTTAAGAGAAAAATCCGAATTAGGCAGATGTAATTAAAACATTCATAAGAGTCTACTATGTCTTTTCTGTATTAAATATCATGTTTTTAGCACACATTTTGCTAATTGCTTCTGTTCCCCTGTTTCCCCTTTACCTCCTTGTGGAATCCTTTGGTGGTGGTCTTATGTCTTCTTTATTTTGTTGCTTTCGTAGGCGTTTCCTCTACTCCACGACATCACCATTCTTCTACCCCCCAGAGTCAGCCTGCTCGAGACAATCGTTACCGATATCATTGACCTAAGCTTCACCGTGACTGTGACCCGAACTCTTTCCTGTTGGACAGCTTAGTCTTTGATGTGTTTTATATTTCCTTGATCCTGGTCTGACTACTAAAATCGTGAACTGTCTTGGTGAAGCTGATATTATGTGATAGATTCAGGAGTTTGTTTTAGTAACAATACTGGACAGAATTTATAAATTCTTTTCATTGATCTAAAGTAACATTTGATTCAATATGAGTGTTTATTTATTGAAAAATGTAACAATTGCTTCATTTGAAATCATGGGGAAAAAACACTTTATGAATGAAATTGCACTATAATTTGCAAAAAAATTATTTAGAATTTTATCATATCACAAAGCTGTAATATACCAAGAAAATACAATTTCTCTTTGACTCTCTCCACCTGTGAATAAGTCGAGCCTGAGGTAGTGTATGGAAACACTTAGTCTATCTGTCTGTCTGTTGTACTTTTAGTCTGTGTTCTGTAGCTAAATAGTCTGTGTTATTATCTGCAATATCATGTATTCCTCTTCTATGAATTACTTTGTATTTCTAGTCTTTTAGTCTTTTTTACAAACCCTACCCTCCTTGTTCCATTTTTGTTACCCCTGTAGCATGTATGCAATCAGCAAAACTCACACATTAATTAGCTATACTCAGCACATATTACAGGGAACATGATATCCTTGCACTGCTTTATCTAAAAAAAGTATTTTCACCATCCAATTTTTTTTTCAATAAGTGAAAAATATACATTTCTGGTTGTAGTACTAGACTGCAAAAAAATGTAGACGCTGTGTTAAAACTAAATTTTTCTAACAATTAAAACTTGCTTCAATTAGTTTCTATATGCAGCTACAATGTATAAGAACTAACATTCTGGTAGTAGTCTCTTGTTGTTAAACATGTAGAGTTCTTTAAGTTTTGTTTTATGACCCACCCCTACTGAGCTGACAGGATTTGGGTAAGAGTAAGAATTGTTGACTTAAGGCATAATAATGCTAATGGATCAAATATACAATCAGTCAGAAATTAAAAACATCTTTAAAATAGCAATAAGAATCCATGTACATGTATTTAGAATAGAGTGACAGATTACTCTGTAGAATCAAAATTTTGTTTAATATGTGTTGTCATGAAAATAATGGTATAGTACATGTGTACAAACTACTAACTCAGTGTTATAAAACATACATTTATGAAGGGGCATAATAAACTTCATGTTTTAATTTATAATTATAGTGTAAGTTATTCTTTTGAATATCATGTTAGTGATCGACAATCGTGCAATTTTTTTTTATGTATTTCAATTTAAGGCTTACATTTTGTACATTTGTCTTGTTTAATAAATCTTTTGAATTTTTTCAGCCTGCTTTTTAATCAATGCAGAATCCTTTGGATACAAGCTTACTTAAAGTATTGGCTTTTTTGGAAGAAGCTTTCATGATCAGAAAGAGTATCATGGCACAATTCATGGCTATATAATACATAGACTATTAAGGAAATTCCTATTTATGTGTAATAGATATACATATAATCAAGATGAGTGTAACTTATTTAAGTAAACTTAGACACAATTTAATATTCTGAGTCATGGCCCTTGGAAGGTACTGTGGTTTCATCAATATTCGTTGAGCACCAATTTTCGTGGATTCCGAGGTTGAGCAGATCCACGAATTCAAATGTTCATTGAATTACGAAATATTGCATTCAGATGTATGGGCATTGCCTTTGTCCTCGAATTTACGTATCCTCGAAAACGTCTGTTTTACAAAATCCACGAAAATTGATGCCAACGAAAATTGATGAAACCACAGTAACTCTTGACAATTTAACAATAAGAGACATGCAAGGACCAGTTACAGGAAATGATTACCTAATGGGATTCCAATTTTTAAGCTATTATCAGAAGAAAACATAGGTTACATGACAGACATTATGTATATATCATACTCTACATTTAGCATTTACTTAATGATGTGTAATAAACAGAACAGTTTCGTTTTACTGTATTTGTAAGAAGTGTGAATTGTTTGAGAAAACGATACTTTGATCAGTTTGAGGTTTTCGTCAGTCGTTTGTTCATAAATGATGCATAGTACACAAGACACATTAGTCTAGTCCTGCCACTTAACTGATCAAATTACTGCTAACGCACTGAGATGTAAAGATTTTTACATTGACAGAAAGGTGGTGGTGAAAATTAGGAGACTTAATATCGATACAAAATGCTTCATTCAACATGGGTCATTATTATCTGGGACAAAGGCACAGAGAGCAATGCTCTGAAATAAGAATCGAAGCAATTGCAAAATCAGGAATCATTTGCAATGGAAACATTGTACAGAAAAATACATCAACATGCCATTATTGATTTTTTGTATGTCTATTAAACTTTGCAGTTGATTATAAGCTACTTTAAATAGATTCATCAGCAATAGAAAACTGCTAGCATTCTCTAATCATGTATTCTTTCTTCTTCCTACTCACATAATCAAGCCATTCCTTGGAATAAGGACTGTGTTAACTTTAAAAATGACATTTAGAACTGTATTTTTTAAGTTTGAACAATGTTCTTGGTTTTTTGCTCACTTAATTTTTAACTGAATGTTTTATGGTAGTTATATAATGTCAGATATAGGGTTATAATGTTTTGAGTTTGTAATGAACTTTTGTTTCAAACAGAAATGTATTTTTATGGACTATTTTATGAGTCTCGGAGATAATAGTGAATTCATTTAGTGTGCTCTGTTGAACAAAATATTTTCTACAACTTATATTTCAAACAGCTGAGAGTCTTTCTTTAGCAACTAAATCATTTATTTTATGGATTTTATTAAAATGAATACTTTCAAGATTTAACCTTAATGTTGATTTAGTGCAATATTAAGGAAGAATTCATCCATTATGCATTTCTTTCGGTTTTTTAATGATAGGAAAGTTAATCATTAAAGCATTAATCATAGAAATTATATGTATGGTTGTCATTTTAAAACTTAGATGGTGTGAGGCCTCATGCGACTAATGGGTCACGTGACCATCAGCCTCCAACCAGGCTTGTTGAAGAGGCAGACATTGATGATGCTTTTACCAAATATGGAAATAACCACACTCATTCGGATGACCACGAAGACAACCTATCTTCTCCTGAGAGTCCCACGGGGGGTATGAAAAAACAACTTTGAATTGGAATTTTTATAAGAATAAAACTAATTGTATGTATTAAAAGATGCCCTTTGATTTCTAAAGCTTCTAATTTCCAGATAAACACAAACTTGACAGGTGTCTTTCTGCAGTACTAGATGTTCCTGTATCATTGACATATTTTATATTTTAGGTTCGTTGGGAAGTTTAGAGATGTCGCTACTTTATGATGCCAATAACAATGCTCTTCATTGTACCATTGTCAGGGCTAGAGTAAGTACCGGTAACAAGTTTTATGTGTCTTTGTTTATCTTAATAAATGTTCATGTTATTTCATATATTATGTTTTGTTTGAAAAATACTATTTGTTAATTTGAGGAGAATCACAATTTTTTTGTCATGTTGTAGGGACTAAAGGCTATGGACTCTAATGGTCTCTCTGATCCTTATGTCAAACTCCATCTACTTCCTGGTGCCAGTAAGGTAGGGAGCCATATACCTACATGTACTTAAAGCAGACAAAGGGAGAAAACTCCTGTAAAATATACCATGGGATGTTATACAGTATAGGCGTC
>PRKT01000002.1:4314142-4342156 GCA_003671525.1 Saccostrea glomerata | reverse complement strand
AACCCCCCCCCCCCACCCCCTCACACACACAAAATAGGATTTTCGTGTTTGGGAAATGGACATTTCCTTTTTTTGTTTTTTCTCTCGCTTGTCAGGTTTTTTTGAAGGTACAAAATTTTTTATTTTACACTTAGCCCCCCCCACTTTCAATTTGCTTCCGACGCCAATGTACAGTTACAGTTCATTCTTATGGTTTAATGCCTAGTATGTTATAATTTAGAGAAAAAATATTTATTTACAGGACACTGCAGATGGAAAAAAAATAAATGATAAAATGCTTTCTTTTATTTGAAGTCAAACAAACTGAGAACAAAAACAATACACAAGACCCTGAATCCTGACTGGAATGAAACGTTGACTTATTACGGCATCACAGAGGAAGACATGATTAAAAAGACTCTCAGGTAAAAGTATACCAATCTTTTCATCAGGAACTTTGGATAATAAATCTCTATATGTTTTGTAAATGAAGAAATTTGTTTGTTTCCTTGATATATGGCTTGAAATAAAAATTTAAGCTTTCAAAGTAAAGACTTTTATGAGATTTTATGTGTTTTTGGAACTATGATGTATTTTTATGCCTATTAAATGTATTTGCTGATAGGTTAGCTGTACTTGATGAGGATGCTTTTGGGTTTGATTTTATTGGAGAGACCAGAGTTCCTCTAAAGAGACTGCAGCCACATCAGACTAAGCACTTCAATGTCTGTCTGGAAAAACAAATCCCAGTAAGTGGATTATTGATTCTATAATTGATCAGAAAATGGGATTAGGTGCAGGCTTCTTTGTAAAACATCTTCTTCAGAAATTGATTGGAAAGCAAGGTAAATGGAACATGTTTAATTCTAAAACCACAACTAGATTGTTGATTCATTGATCACTAAAAACTTGTGTTCAGGAATAAATGTTCCATATAGTTGATCTATAATTAAAATTGCTAATTTTAATACTTTTGAGTCAAAAACTGCATGCAAATCAATGGCCCCTAAGGCTATGATGGGGAGATAGTGGGTCAGCTTTTTGTATGGGAATGCTTAGGAAAAAAACCCATATAAAATCATATTTCTGAATAGCAGGGTCACAAGTAGTCATATTAGACATATTTTGTAATAGATGACTATTCTTCCAGACTGACAAGGATGACGACCTGCTGTCACATGACAGGGGTAAGATTCTCCTGGGACTGAGATACTCCACGTCCAAGCAGGCCCTGATAGTGTCCGTGGTACGATGTGCCGAGTTAGCAGCGTGTGATAGCAATGGATACTCAGACCCTTATGTCAAATTGTAAGTACATGTACTTCTCTTTTACTATCAAGAGATTCACTCAAAGTCAGATGTTACATACTATCATTTATTTGCTTTTAAAAGTAAAAATATGTTTTCTTGTTATTGATATGTTGATGTGAGTTGGAATTCCTTTTTTATACGCCCGTCTTAAGACGGGACGTATTATGTTATAGGCTTCGTGTCCGTCCGTCTGTCTGTCTGTCTGTCCATCTGTTAGCTTTTCTCGTGTCCGGCTCATAACTTTAATACTATTAGGCCTAGGATTATCAAACTTTGTCAACTGATACTTCTTGGGTAGACGGTGTGTCGCGCACAAAAAGTAGGATGCTCTGACCTTTAGTAAAGATGCTATAGACAAATATGGAAAAATCCTGTCCGGCTCATAACTAGAAAACTATTAGACCTAGAGCTTTCAAACTTGGCAAATGTATACATCTAAGGTAGAAGGTGTGTCGCGGCCTATTTCAAGGTCACTGTGACCTTTAATTAAAGTGATTTTTTTTAAAAATAAGTCTTTTAAATTCTAATTTTCATAATCCTAAAAAATATAAAAATATAGTTGTATCCTTATTCAAAAATGTTAAATTAAGTAAACACTTATTTTTTCATTATATACTTTACAGCAATCTGTAACAAATGTTTATGCTTTGAGAGGAATTCAGTTTGTCCCATGGGCATAATTATCAAGCACTGGTCAAGTAAAATTTTGATAGCAGAAATTTGCATGTCAAATTAAAGAGAAATTAATGAGTTTATTGTCAGGAGCTAAGAGCATCTCTAGATCTGATGCAGCCATTATCTTAATTTATCTCTTGGGAGTTTGGCAAAAAGAAATGGCCTCATAGTTGTTTGTGTTATTAAGAGTTCTTGATGGCTAGTCCAGATAAAGATCTTTCAATTGGTGTAATGTAATTCAAACAAATTGATGTTTTAGTGTATGATTAAAACTAAATTAGTATTGTATAATATGATTAAAACTAATTATATATGTGTTCATTAAAAAAAAAATTATATATTTCAATTTTTATGTATTTGCAACAAAGATGCTATAGCCAAATATGGAAAAATCCTGTCCGGCTCATAACTAGAAAACTATTAGACCTAGAGCTTTCAAACCTGGCAAAAGTATACATCTAAAGTGGAAGGTGTGTCACGGCCTGTTTCAAGGTCACTGTGACCTTTAATTAAAGTATTTTTTTTTAAACTAAGTCTTTTAAATTCTAAATTTCATAATCCTAAAAATGTAAAAATATAGTTGTATCCTTATTCAAAAATGTTAGATTAAGTAAAAACTTATTTTTCATTATATACTTTACAGCAATCTGTAACAAATGTTTATGCTTTGAGAGGAATTCAGTTTGTCCCATGGGCATAATTATCAAGCACTGGTCAAGAAGAATTTGATAGCAGAAATTTGCATGTCAAATTAGAAAGAAATCAATGAGTTTACTGTCAAGAGCATCTCTAGATCTGATGCAGCTGTTGTCTTAATTTATCTCTTGGGAGTTGGGCAAAAAGAAATGGCCTCATAGTTGTTTGTGTTAATTAAAAGTTCTTGATGGCTAGTCCAAATAAAGATCTTTCAATTGGTGTGATTATAATTAAAACAAATTGATGTTTTAGTGTATGATTAAAACTAAATTAGTATTAGTGTATGATTAAAACTAAATTAGTATTGTAAAGTATGATTAATTAATCATAATTAATCAAAAAATTAACTAATTATACATGTGTTCATTGAAAAAAAAAATTATTTCAATATTTATATATTTGCAACAAATTGCAGTCATGTCTCACTTAGAATTTTATAGTCTGAAGAATAATTTATGTTTGATATTTTTATTAGACTGTAGCATTTCCATTATTTCATAAAATATGCAATAAACAATCTAAAGCTGCAGATGGATATTTGTTATGCTCTAACACAACCAGTTTAGAATTATATGATGTATTATTTGTTATAATCAATCCCTACACTGTAAGTCTCTTAGAGATGTATGATAAGAAATGGAAATTAGATAATTGAAATCTGTGTCAATCTGTTAATCAAGGCTACCTGATTTTCTTGCATCCTAACCAATTTATGATTATTGAACAATATTTGACGGGCGTATCATGCTGTGGCGGGGCACTTTATTTTTTTATGTATTTTGAACTGCAATACCCTGGTATTTAAAATTTATGAATTTCTCTCTGTTTCTTTATGAGTTTAAGTTAATGAGGTTTGACAGTATATTAAGGAAATGAAAAAAAAACATGAAATGGCATTAAAACACTGACTTTTAATGTTTAATTTGATTCAAATGTTATAAAAGAAGATTTATAAGTACATGCATTAATCCTAATTACTTTAGGTACTTAAAACCAGACCCAGAAAAGAGATCCAAGTTCAAAACAGCGGTTAAAAAGAAAACTCTAAATCCAGAATATAATGAGGTAAAAAGAATATTCATTTTGTCGAAATTCCTCATCAAATAAATACATACAGGTTGGGCTTATATCTTTATTATATGTTATAAGAAGTACTCATGGTAGAAAAATAAACCAACCAGCCAACTTTTTTTTTATTTTGCTTCAGTAAATATTCATTAAGATATATGTATCTTGTGTGACTTTTACAGATTTGAAATTTGTTTGAATTCTTTCAGGAATTTATTTATGAAGTTAAGCATAATGACCTAGCTAAGAAGACCCTAGAGATTACTGTTTGGGACAGGGATATTGGCAAAGCTAACGACTTCATTGGTAAGGCAATGTTGTGAAACTTGTTTAGTGTCGGTATTAGATATTCTGAAATATTGTCTAATACAATGCATAGTCCCTTTTAATATGTTAGATTGTTATTAATGTTATGTTATCTGGAATGTTGTTTTGTCCACAAAATTTCTTTGGAAAAAATGTTTTCCAGATTACACAAGTTTTACTTTATATATTAAAAATATACATCTGAGTAAAAATATATCAGTGTTAGTATTCAGTACTTGGACATTTAAATTGAGTACCAGGTTAACCACATACTTTTTCACATTCCTAAAAAAATAAATATGAAAGAGCTTTACTTTACATTTTTGTTATTCACAGTCTATATAGATAAGCAAAGAAAGTGTATTAAAATTAATACCATAATTTTGCTGCAGTTTGTGCTTTTCTAGATAAATTTGAATATTTATGTAGTGTTCTAGATAAATTTGAATATTTAGGTGGTGTTCTAGATAAATTTGAATATTTAGGTGGTGTTCAGCTTGGAATCAACTCTAAGGGGCACCGCTTAAAGCACTGGTACGACACTCTGAAGAGCCCCGACCACAAGTTTGAGCGGTGGCACACCCTGGCAGCTGAACTTATCCCCGAGGTTTAAATCAGTACCCACCCTACCCTAATTACTGTTGTGTTGTGAGTTATACATTTTTTTTTTATCCTTGCATGTATTTTATAATGAGTACACATAATTATTTTTTCATGATGTCCAATAATTAACACTCTTTATTTTAGTCAGAGCTAGTTATTTTACATTTATTTTTTTTACTAACGTTTAATATTTTCCCCAATGTTTGGATTAACACACATTCCTATATATTTTTTTAATTATAAGATTTTCAGTAACCCTTGCTTTAATTTTAAAATCAGTGTATTCATCACAATAGTATATAATATATTAATATGATAAACCTATATTATTCATTAAGGATTATAGCTAAATAATCAAATCTAGTCATTGATTGAAAAATGTCGTTACCGGTATTTCTAAATTGGTAAAGGTTTAAATCCATTATTAACATTTTTATGTACGTTTATAGTGACCCTGGATAAAGTTTTTAAATTAAGGGCACATGATCACTGTAACTTATAGGTATACATTAACATATAACAATTTTGTCAAATGATCTGATGATTTAATACATATTTCTTTTTTTCTTGCTTAAATTTAATTGAAATATAGCAGGATTTCTCTATGTGGATATTTCTTAAATCAAATGCAAAAAGTCTAGTAAGTTTAAATACTTAGATGAATCTTTCTTTTTAAAACTGAACACGATTCGTAAAAGGAATGTGTCCGCCATTTCTGCTCCCAATCTCGCTACTCTGCAGACCCCTATAAATAGGGCAGAACTTAGTTACTGTTCATAGAGAATAATACATACCCTTTTCCATATCACATTCTGTATCAGCCCGAGACACCAATATCAGCCAGAGGGCCGAAGGCCTGAGGGCTGATATTGGTCGAGTTCTGATACAGGATGTGATGTGGAAAAGGGTATGTATTAATATGTTTATTACATACTTAGTAATAAAATACAGCATGCATTAAGTTGAGAAGAAAATAAGTAAATAATCATGCATGGACTTCTTACATACATGTACATGGTCTATTGTCTCATACGATTTGGGTTTGTTTATACTTCTATTTCAATGCACTCGATCCGTAATTTGAAAATAATCTATTACATGTATTTGTAAATTAAGATTAACCTTATTTTCAAAAAGTTAAAATTAAGAGAATATGAACCCACCAAAAATTGTGTATGATCACAAGTACTGTTATTATGGTTTAATTTACTAAGGATGTGATATAATTATTGACGTCACAATAGCACAACAGCACAACAGCAGGGCTGATATAGGTTATTAGCCCCGCAAACCCATATCAGCCCTGCAGGACTGATACAGCTATTGATACGTCAGCCATATCGCATATGCAAAAAAACTTGTATCTATTACTAAGTGTGTAATAAAGTGCAATAATTCGACACCGGTGTAGACGAACGTACGCTTTACAGGACACGGTAGCGAGAATAATAACGTGATACTTTGTCTAATGTAGGAAAGTAATATACCAAATAAATTTATAGTTATACAGGTCAGTGCAGTATACAAACAACAAAGATAAACGTAACTGCAATAAAATGTAAACAAAGGTAATGCAAGATAACCAGCACAAACAGGGGTCGCCATTCCACGCCGATACCCATGACAATAAAGCAGTCAGGTGTAACGAATGCAACGAGTACACCCTAGTGTTGATGTATCGTAGATAACGATATCGAAAATGGCGTATGCCTATTTACGAGTCGTGTTCAGCTTTAAGCATTAATTGAAGATAAAATGAAAACATATAACACTTGTCTTTTAGCCTGATGAATACTAGGAGACATGACTTGTCCAGCACACACTACTAAACTGAAGACAAGAAGTAGCAGTTCTCCATTGTTATGTATCAGATGTTATAGAGTACCACGTCATTGTGTACATGTATGTGTATTTTGTCAAAGTCCCATTTACAAACAAGTACATATGTACACATTTTCCAAAAATAATATCAAAATCCTCTTCTGATGTCCCCTTTTTGTAACATTTATTTAGCATTTTTCTTCCTATCACAGTCTTGTAAAAATTTAAAGTGCAGCTACAATTTGATATCTCTAACATTGACAAAAAACATGTTTGACTGTAATTATTGCTGTCCTACTGTATTGGGTTTTTCTACTTGGGGAATTTGATATTAATGAAAATATTAAAGATATCAATACAAAATTCATTCACACATATTATTTTCTCCAAGCAAATCATGATTTTTTTTTAAAATTTGATATTTACAATGTTTTTAGTGCAATATTTTTATTTTTCCAGTGTAAGACTTTTTAAAGTCTGTACTGTTCTTGTAACTTTAACTTTGATGTTCTCTAATTATTCTCATGACCTTTTTTGGATATTTTTAATATAAGCAAGGGAAATATTTCCTATTGTCACAACTTTTTCATAATATATATAAATAATGTACATACAAAGGATATGAATACTTACTGTCTGGAAATCAAAGAAATATTTCCATATTTTCTTTAATATTTTTTGAACATTTTTTGTAATTAAAAATCTTGACAGATCTGTATTTGATACTGTTTCCTGCTCAATGTGAATTTCTTTGTTGTCTTCCGATACAACAGGGCTATGATTGGTAGGAGCTCCTATCATATGATGCCTTACTGTTTTATGGTTGTGAATTTCATGTAATTATAATGTCATTGTTATAAAATGTTCAGATCTAAATGTACAATGTATTAAATTTATCAACACTCACCCATCTAGAAAAGTAAAACAAAGATCTTCAAATATAATAAAGATTTAGGTAAAATTCAAGATTTTTTTTATTTGACACATGTATACAGTGTATTATGTACACAAAATTATATGACTTTCATATACATTTATAGCAATACTGCAAATTAACTCTAAAATGATATGTATGTATAACCCATAAAATTTAAATCCTTAATTTCTGATATGTAATTTTTTTTAATATAACATAATTCTATCAAACACATGTAAATTACTATCATAACTGAACAATAGTTTTGGTTTTCAATGATTTACTGAGTGCTTCTGAGACCTCCATGGCAATTATACAGCTCTCAACTGTCACTAAAATATCTTCTTTTCCTGAAAAAAGGTTGCATTATTAAAGAACAACAATATGACATATACCATTTATGTAAACTGCAAATTCAAAGTTTGCATCATAAATCATTTCCCATTCAATATAATTATAATTGTGTAGTGCACACAAAATTTACAAAGGATTTCATTGTTGATATGTAAAATGCATAAGAAATTCTGCTTTTCGAAACAGGTGATCATTAAGGCCCATGGGCCTCATATATAGACATGTATTTATGGAATCACTATCTAGTTAGTAAAGTATGCCAGGGCATCAACAATAGTGGGAAACATGGGATAATTTGCATAACGGGCGAAGCCCGTTATACATAAATTATCCCATGTTTCCCACTATTGTTGATGTCCCTGGCATACTATACTAACTAAACAGTGATTCCTTATATTTCCATTTCATTGTGAAATAAAATTGTAGATTTAGACTTTAAAAATGCAGACAAAGATTTGAATTACACGAGGATTCCCATCCCAATTTTAATAGGCCTCCCGACTGACGTCAAACACAACGGCAGCCGCACGAAATTTTCATGCATATTTGGCCTCCGTAGCGTCAGACTCAGAGACATATGCGCACGAGATTTGCATGCATACCAGGAGGCCTGACCTATCGACCTGCCTAATTTACATTCCGGCAGAATTATCAGGAAATCAACACCGCTTACTTTCAAAGGGTTATTATAGAGAAATAATTTAGAAATGGAAATATTTGAAGATAACAGACCTTGGACGGCGTCAATGAAGTGGTTTAATTCAGTAGGGAAGCTGTCAATGTAGCGATCTAGAAATGTCTGTAGGAGGGGCTCCGATTTACAGGACTCCTGGGTGACTGTATACAACTCGCTCGTCTTAATGTTCTGTGTCTGGATCAGTCCTTTAGTTCCCAACACCTACAAATACATGTTCATAGCGCTAAAACAAAACCGATATCAAATAGTTTTCAATCTCCAATCCTCTAACCTTTTCTTTGATATTTATTAATAAAGAGGTCGACTTCTCACGCAGTCCTAGATCAGGAGGGAAGGATTACGTAATCTGGATGTCTTGGACGTGGAAACTCAAGGTGTTAATTTCTTAATTGTTGAAAGCATGCGCAATACTTACTTTTGTCACGTAATATATTTACCATGAGAATACATGTAAGTCATTTTTTATAGAAAAAGATTCACTCTGCATTACAAATCAGAAGTCAAGGATGAGACATATTCATGGCATATAATTCTAATTGTTTGAATCGTAATTGACTTGTCTTCTGTTTTTGGACTTAAATTACCTCGACTTTCTGCTCGTATCCAATATTTGCCTCCCTAGTGGCTTCCATCTGTGCCATTACTCCATTCGGAAGATTCAAAATGGCTGTCACAGAGTCAAAATCATCAAACGTTTGATAAAGTGTGGAATTGTCTGAAGAAATGGAACCAAATGCACAGACGGACGAAGGTTTTTCTCCCACTAACCAGCAGATGTAGTCGATATCATGGATGGCCATATCAAGGAAAATTCTACCTGACGAAAACGGTGACATTTAAATAAAACAAGAAACAGAGAGGAGGGAGGGGACTACAATAGAATTTTTTTTTTTGGAAAATTCTTGTTAGAAGCAAAGTCTGTAATTTTGTCTCTTGTTAACACTACAAAGTTTATTTGCAACAATTTATATCTTAGCTTACATCATATCTTAGTGTAAAAACTTCATCTGGTGTATGCTGCAGTATACATCACACAGAATAAACCGAATTCGGACACCTTGAAACCTTTAGTTAATACTATTGCATTGGTCTGTCTGTCTGAAAGATCTTTGAAACAAGATGTGTTCGTGAAACACGAATGCCCCCATTTGGCAGCTTTAGAAGAATACTATAATTTCTCAAACTCCAAAGTCAAGCGAGGAAAAATGTTTTAGCCTAAGAAAGGACTCTTATTAATTATGCATGTGAAATATGGAAGTCCAAGCACTAACCATTCAAAAGTTAGTGTCATTATTAATCCTTTTTAAATGTGGGCCAAACCCCAAGTTCAAAGGGTCAAATTATGAGTACCCAAAGAAAGGCCTTGTCATTAGAATTAAACATGTAACATATTAAAGCCTAGCACCAACTGTTAAAAATGTTATAGCCAAGGTTAAAGTTTTTTAAAGTGTAACAAACTCTTAGATAAAGTTCAAAACGTACCAAAGGTACCTGTACGTTGGTACCAAAAGGAAAGTCATGTTACATTAAATAAACACATTAAGAATGAAAACCGTAGCACTAACTGTTCCAAAGTTAAAAAAGTAAAAGTTTAAAAAGAATTCGCAAAAGTGGGTCAAACTTCAAGGTCAAGAGGTAAAATATGTTATTATACTTTCATGTTAAATACTAAAATCTGATTGGTTTAGACGCAGTTAACAATCCGTTCGATTGCCCTGAGCCTTAGCATCATACGTGACAACGGGTAACGCAACGGTAATGCCACATGCGTGGAAATTATGCGCGTACGGTTCACCGTAGAATTCTCAAAACGTCAGTTGCGCGTTTGAAAGAACCGGAATTAACTTGACGTCAATAAAAGCTTGCGTCCGATATATCTTACTTGAAAACAAAAAACGACAGACGATACATGCTTGCGAGTGTAGGAAACATGCTTGCGATACAGAAATAACGAAACTTTATATGATAAATGACTCTAATTCGAGTATCAAACAAACAATAAGGAGATTAGTGAACCGGTGAGTGTGAAAGCTCTCTATACATGAACGTAAAGACGATCGACGGTTTTTTTTTTTGCAGACGTCCTAAATCAATAAGACATTCAGTATAATAAAATAAATGGTGCCTGTTTTGGAGGGCAACATTTGAAATTGACACCCCTCGGAAAACCATTGTCAACCTCCGCTGACGCGTCGGTTGACAATGGTTTTCCTTGTGGTGTCAATTTCAAATGTTACCCTCCAAAACAGGCACCATTTATATATTGGTATTCAAGGAAGGCCATGTCACAAGAATATACATTTGAAACATTTAAGTCATAGCTCCAACCGATTTAAAGTTATTGACAAGGTTTAAAGTTTTTTCTGATCAAACAGACAGACGGATTGGCAGGGCAAAAAGTAGATAAAAAATAAGAATTCTTCTATATAAATATCAGAATAATGTCATTGTTAGCAATCAAGCTTCTTGTATGAAACGTATATTAATGACGAAAATTTTACTTTTGTTATTCTTTAGATATTCCTCGGTCTGTCCACCTTCCCTGCTGGTAAATTTTACCACACGTATCTTTCCGATTTCACCTTTCTTGTAACGGCTGTACAGATTATAAAACTGTTTGTCAAAACGTCTGGAAAAGAATAGAATCCAAGTAATGTTTGTATGTTGTTTAACGTCCTGACTAGTCCTCGAGAATTTTTCTTTCATGTAGGCACCACCACTTACCGGTGGAGAGCTGCAAATTTTGTCCTGTACTCGACACTTAAGTAATTATAACACATTAATTTAAAAAAAAAATGGAAAGGAGTATAGATGTATAATAAGCAAGTGATGGAGAATTTTGAACCTTTTTAGTGGAATTAGTAATCTGACTCTTTGGCGTTAAAACAGAACCAATAAACTGATAAATATCGCATCTAAATTCTTCTTTCTTGAATCTGTTCTTTATGAATAAAAATCAATACTCTACACGTCTTGGTTTACCTGTTGTAGGCGCAGAATAAAATTCTGTCATGGTTTCTCGCCACTTCGTAACACTCTTTTGAATCTAAAACTGTTAAAGTTAACGGTTTCTCGCACATCACATGTTTTCCTGTAAGAACAAGATGTATTTGTGAAACAGTGATGTCCCCGTATGGCAGCTTATGACTAAGGTTAAATTTCTATAATGCAAGTTCAGAAAGATCAAAGATGTTGTTACCTAAGGACTTGTGTTTATGCCATGAGAAATATATGGAAAAAATGGAAGAACAAGCACCAAACATTCAAATGTTATAGTCGATGTTAACTAACGCTTTTTAAAAGTGTTGTCAAGGTCAAAATCAGTGATGAATAATGGAAGTCCTCGTCATTTTTTTTCAAAAGTAGGCCAGACTCTAAGTTCAAGGTCAAAATTACTGGTATCCAAAGGTAAGTCTTGTCATAGAGAAATTTGAAACCCCTAGTTCTAACTGTTCAAATGTATTGGCAAAGTTATTCTTGTTTAAAAGTGCGTCAAAGGTCAAGGTCAAATCTATTTACACATATGAAAGGATTTTGTTATGATAAATATATGTATTGATATACATGTGAAACATGAAAGCCCTAGCTTAAATCGTTCAAAATTAATGGGCAAGGTTTAAAGTGAGTAATTTATTTTAAAAGTGGGTCAAACTCCAAGGTCAAGAGGTCAATTTAGTTGGTAAAGGAAGGTCTTATCATAAGAATTCCACATATCAAATCCGTAGATCCAACCAATCAAAAGTTATGGACAATTTAAAGGTTTTGTTGACAAACAGACGGGCAGGGTAAAACCTACATACCCCCGACTAACGGAGGCGTGAATTGTTGTTTACAGAACTTGCTTCCTCGTTGCATCAACGTACGTCTTACCTGCAGATAAGGCCTTTTTTATGATATCGGAGTGAAATGGTGTTGGGGTACAAATTATAACGACATCAACCCTGTTAATTAAACAAATTATAGTAAAAGTAAACGAGAAACATAGGGATGCTATTTTTCTATCGTACGAATTTAATGTTTGTCTGAGCGTATTAATTCTAATACGTCTAGCTCATCAACGTTCGTTCTTGATGGAAACTTGCAAAAGAGCCATGGGCCTTCAGAGTCACCTGTGTGTCAAAATCACTTACAATTGAGCCATTGAATTCAAAAGCAAGATACATGTATCTGCCTTACAGTTATTGACATATCTCTCAGCAATTTTTTCCTCCATTTGTATGTGTCTCAATTATTAAAAAAAAGAAATTAAAATGATATAATGTTACCACGAATAAATTTCATACCCTTTCTTTGGAGACCTGAATTACTGAGTATCAAACTTGAACATTTTTTAAATCCTCTACTTAGACATTTTTAAATCGTTGGTCTGATTTAATCTAGAATTAAAAAGAAGTAAATAAACTATGAGGCTAGCGTGCCTTTAATAACACCTGTTAACCTAAAAAACGTTAACGTTGACCTGTCCAAAAGTGCAAAGATGGCCCGAAACAAATGCATTACCTGGGATCTTCGAACACCTTTTGACTGGCCTTGATGTCGATCACCTGAGCTTCCCCTTGTAACCTATGTTTCTCTGTTAGTTCAGTCATCACACTATGCTGTGCTGGCACGTCCACTAACCATCTTATGGTCAACCTACCACTGTCCACCATGTTCTTTAGGTGGACCTGTCCGATCCTACCCACACCAAACAAAGCAGCACCAAGTCTCCGACTTCTCTCCATCTGGAATTTATAGTTTGTAGTGTAGAGAATAGCGAAAGGTGTCAGGTAGAGTAAAGAACAAGTATACCCTTAGTTACAATGAGAACAATCTCGTACGAATCAAGTAAAATCGTTAATGGAAAGAAAAATCTCGCTATTACGAGAAAAGAAATAAAGGGAATAGAATTTGTTTCTTCTAGAATCATCTCGTCATTTCGAGAAAGATAATTTAATGATGAGTGAGGAACCAATTAATACAAAATCTAAAAAATCTTGCACGCTTATAACAAAAGAGTTTAGATATGAAATAAGATCTCGTTATATTGTCAAGAAAATTAGAGAAACAAACAAAATTTACACAAAGAAATCATTCAAATTTTGTTTATCATTATAAGTTTATACTATAATGTACATTAAGGACCCACCTTGGTCAAACATTGTAACTTCTAAATAGTTGGCACTAGAGCTTTCGACTTTCACAGACCTGTATATTTCTTGTGAGAAGAATTTCCTTTAGATATTTTAGTAGACAATTTTGACCTTGGAGATTGACCTACTTTAAAAACCTTAAACTTCTACATAACTTTTGAACAGTTTGTGCTAGGGCTTACATATTTTGCATATATATGTATTTCTTATGACAAGGTCTTCTCCTGTGTACCATTATTTTTTACCTTATAGCCTTGGAGTTTGATTCCAATTTTAGAAAACATTAACCTTGACAATAACTTTTGAATGGTTGGTGCTTGGACTGTCTTATTTACCAGGTGTATCCAATGACACAAGTCCTTACTTTGGGTAACATTTTTGATCTTCTTGCCCTGGAATTTTACTGGCGCATTTAAGAAACTTTAACCTTCGCAATGAGCAACCATATGGGTCATCAGTGTTGTAAAAACACATCTTGTATTCTTTTCAATTTTAATAGTTTTACGTAAAGGTTGTACCCACTATAAAATGATGAGCTGCAATAACAGTGTTATGACTTGATTAGTAGATACTATGCAATGCAATGCATTGTTGTTGTTTTTTTTAAAACAAAACAATAAAACTTTTTTTTGGAGTTAACAACAATTATATACCTTGTAATCAGGACTGATCGTCCAAGATCTTATCCGTCCAGCTTACACATAACAGAGACATGCATTGTAATGTGAATATCCGTTACAAGTTTTGTAAGCGGAATAGACACGTACACATATCCTTCAGCAGTATTACACTCTTTACTTTCTATGATAATGCAGTTCACGGTCATTTACACTGTAAATTTGTGCACTGTTGAATATAGGTACACTGTATATTTCTAAATGTCAATCGTAAAAATAGAATTCTAGGATAAAAAAATTATTCGCATAGACATGGCTTCGTATTTTCTTTTGAGGCTGTCTAGTACAGTTTTTTGAAGAATCGAAAGATACAATACATGTGTAACATTAAAGTAAACAAATTTTATTAAATTCTCCGAATTCTAAACTTTAAAGTAACAAACGCAGGTTTAAAAAATCTTTCAAAATTTGTTGTCTCGAGTTTTTGAAGAAAAGTATACCTCGAGAAAAAATGTATTTGTGAAACAATGATATCCCCATATTTTGGCAGGGGGTTATGTTTCTCAAATGCAAGTCAAACTCAAAGATCAAAATCAAAAATGTTGTTATAAAGAAGGGACTTGTCTTAATGAAATACGAAAGTCCATGCACGGAAAGTTGTAACCAAGTTATAACGCCTTCTTAATGTGGGCCAAACTCCAAGGTCAAGGCCAAAGGGTCAAATTAAAGGAGCAGACGAAAGCCTTGCCTCAGTACGTATATTAAAACCAAAGCACCAACTATTCAAAAGTTATGACCAAGGGTTAAAGTTTTTCAAAAGAAGTCAAACTCAACATTGAAGGTATATAAATTCAAAGATATTTATATTCATGGAAGAGTCTTGTTACAATGAATGCACGTGTGATAAATGAAGACTTCTAAAACTCCGACTGTTCGAATGATTGATTGTTTTTTAACGTCCCTCTCGAGAATTTTTCACTCATATGGAGATGCCACCACTTGCCGATGGAGAGCTGCAAATTCTGTCATATATAATCGGCCATTGAGCAATGAGGAATCTTTCTCGTGTCAGCACCTAACTACTGCGACATGGGACGTCGGTTTTAAAGTCTCATCCGAAGGACTGGTCTCCACGTCTCACAATGGGATTGAACCCGCGACTTAAGGATCAACTTCTTACTCCGCGACCCTAGAGCAGATGCTCTAGATAACCTCTGACTCCAACTGTTCTAATTGAAAGTTCTATTGGCCAAGGTTTGGTAAATTTGCAAAATTGAGTCAAACTCCAAGGTCAAGATTTTATATATGTCGATACTCATAAAAAGACCTTGTCACAAGGAATACACAAGTGAAATGTGAAAGCCATAGCTCTAACCAATCTAAAGTTATGGACTAATATCAATAGCCCAGAACAATTTAATGCTGTCTTACACTATTAGGTGACGATTTAGAACAATATATAAGCAATGTACATCTATATTTAAAACATAAAATATACAAAGGGCTTCCGATCAAGAACACAGATCGCATTATGCGACCAAATCTATTTTCTGACTGCTTTTTGTGCTCTCGTGACTACATATTTAGTTTTGTCACATCAAATACACGAGTGTAAAAAACTATAATACCAACTGTTTCGAAAAAATTGCCAAGCTTAGAGTTGGGTAAATTTTCGCAAAATTGGCTTTATGGGTAAATTTTCGCAAAATTGGCTTAAACTCCAAGGCCAAGAGGTTAAATATGTTGGTACCAACAGATAGGCCTTGTCACTAGGAATACACAAGTGAAATGTGAAAGCCCTAGCTCCAACAAATCAAAAGTAATGGCCAAAATTAAAGTTTTTGCGGAGGTGATGATTTAGAACAAAATATATACATGTACATCTTTGTTTAAAATGTTAAAGATACAAGGGGCTTTATAAATGCTAAACGGTTTCTTCCGATGAAGAACACAGGGCGTATTATTTCACTAAATCTATTTTCTGATTGCTTTTTTGTGCTAGCTCTCTTGACAACATATTTATTTCTTTATCAAAGATCTTTGTTTAAAATGTTAAAGATACAAGGGGCTTTATAAATGCTAAACGGTTTCTTCCGATTAAGAACACAGGGCGTATTATTTCACTAAATCTATTTTCTGATTGCTTTTTTGTGCTAGCTCTCTTGACAACATATTTATTTCTTTATCAAAACATTTTAAATTCTATCATAAAGCATTCATTGTAGACATAAAGACTTTAAAAACAATGGATAATATAAGTGAAAAATGCATCTTTCTGCTAAGTCAGCCGACAGGCAGCTTAACTGTATTGTCCGTATGCACACGGACTATACTTCTGTCATTCCCTATGAAAACAATTTCTTTCCCCTGTATATATTGCGCAGCATCTTTGTTTGCGTGCCAGACTTTGGAGAAGACCATAGATCACGATGTATCGACTGTTGTTGGCCGTGGTGGGTTTAGCTAACCTTCCTTTTATTCGCACCTGTTGCTCCCCAGATGTACTCCAAGGCAATGCCATGTATTATGGATATATGGTCAAGGAAAAAGAGTCTTATCAGGTACAATCATATGTTACGTAGTATATTTTAATATTTTGATTCATCTTTGGTGTGAGGCTCAATGTTTAATTCTGTAAGTTCAATATTGGCTTACTTAAAAATAAAATTCATTATAATGTAATGAAATCATTTTCTTGTGACAAAAATAGCTCTAGAATTTTATTTTCACCTTTAGCGCACTTTCAAATCTAAAGGTTTATACTTTTAGAATATGGTAAAATTTTACTACGATGCGGATGAAAAGAAAATATCAACGATAACGACCACTATGGGGAACATGACAGGACAGGTCAGAGACATATACGACTTCGCCGCCGGGAAACGTTACGTCATAACCGACAACAGCTCCTGTAACGTCACGAAACTGAAACGTTCCTTCGAAAAGATCTGCGTTCCGTCTAGCGCAAAGTTTATGGGTTCCGCTGACCTCGGAAACAGCGAGGCCAAAATGAGCGTCGATATGTACAGATTGAACGTTAAAAAGGGTAATATGTCTGGCGAGGCGGACATAATGGTCACGCCGATGGACGGTGGGAAGTGTACCTTGGTAGGAGTAGTGATGAGCGGCGGAAAGAACGGAGGAATTCAGATGACGGAAACCTCTGTTTATATGAACTTTACGTTTGAAATATCTGACAAATCTGTATTCCAACCACCAAAGCAGTGCTATAAGGACAACGAAAACGAAAGCCTCCTGTTTGAAGTTTTAGGAGGAGTCCGAAGAGAAATTTACATCATTTAGAATCCAAAAAGACTTTAATTTCGCAATCGTTTCAATGCCAGTAAAAATGGAAAAATCAAATTTTATTAAGAAGACACGCAATAAACTGACTGAATGTTACACCAGCTGCACCCCCGAACAAAAAAAACCCACCGATAATTAACGATTGTAGACTGTTGTACATGTATAGATCTTAATAGTCCATGTTGTTCCCTCATATATTAATAGACACGTACATGGGATCGGATATATTTTGATAACTAGCTATGATTATTCATTCCTTTGTGTCTTTTGTTGTAAAACAAAGAATGTCATGAATATATAATGCCAATAACATATTTTTTGTTCTGACAACTCACTCAGATACTAGTATGATAAAGAAATAAAATCACCCTGAATCTGTCTTTAATAATTTAGCATATTAGTGATTATTATGCTTCCTGTCAGTTTGTCTCTATATAACCCATACCCTACTATTCTCGCATAGTGGTCTTAGATTTATATGGCGTAAGTATACTAATCCGAAATAGTGCACGACTTTATTTACTGAATAAAATTCTTCCATGCACACGCCGATAATCGAACTCACGACCATGCGGTTGCCAGTCCGATGCCTTATCGATTACGCCACAGAGACGATCACTGTCCGGAGTCCGTACTTAACGGCACTGGAAGGCAAACAGGATCGGGCAAAGGGGTCAGACAGGCTAGTGATGTTACACCTTCCATTAGTGACGGTGTACTTTCTGCTGGTGGTGTAGTCTTGTAAGGTCTTCACCATCACTGTGATGTTTCCAAGGCTTGGGATCAAAATAAATGACAAAGTGGCTATTTTCTGCTCCGATTCAGAATAGTAGTACCATGAGTTGCCCTGTAAGAAAAATATAATTAAAGGCAATGTCAATCAACATTATGTTACGGATGTAAAAAGCTATTAAGCTTAAGATTTAACTAAACAGTTGCAGCAACTTACGACAAATGATACTTCTTGTCCGCTCGCAAAAACGATGCCAGTGCTGTATGCGATGCCTTGAAGTTCACTTGGAGAGCAGCAGCTCGCAGTGTCTCGGATATTGAAGGCGCTGCATGCCGAGATGAGGCAGAGCAGAAGAACACAGGCGGAATGCATACTGACTGCTGAACTTGGACAGTGAGCTCGGCTTATCTGCTTACCTTTTATCATGGTCTTCACATGGAGGGATGAGTAACACTTAAATAACAAGCCAATTGTTCGATACAATGATCATAATTCTTCTCTTAAAAGGGCTAGTATTTGGTTTTCTCCTTGCAACTCCTCATTGGTCGCTTCTCCTTTACTTCTTTATTGCCGAGGGATTATTGTGCTGATGTAGGCATTCTAAAACAAAGAAATTATTTATTTTTGTTTATAATTGCTTGCTATATTTAAAAAGAAATTAGAACGAGACTTTGTGAGGTTTATTATGGAAGTTATATTTAAAACAGATTAGTGCACAGCTTTGCCAAATTAACACGCATGCAAATGAATATATCTAAGGCAAGTCTATTTAATTCTCCAGGTTATAAAAAGCACAAAAAAATGAAAAATTTTCGGTTGATATTTCTTACGTTACTTGATAACGAATATGAATATTGAAATGTGCATTTGAAATATATTAAAATGTGCATTTGAAATATTTTTTTTAACAAATGATATTTCTTACGTTACTACACATGTTTAACGAATTTTAATATTTAATGAAGATATTTTGGTCAAATATTAATAGCCATTCTCTGTAACCACTTAAACTTCGTTGCCACGCATGGTCACCGATTTTGATGAAACTTCACCAATGCTTAGTATTTGACACCAGAAACAAATATAAAACAAAATTTCGTTGCTATGTGTCTCGGTTGATATGGCAACAGCCGGAAAAGTTTGAAAAATCGAGATTTTCAGCCCCTTTAATCTTGACTGTGGCTTAATAAAAACTAGAAAAAGCAAATAAACCATTCTCACAAAAACATGAAACCTTGATGTCACTTATACTGTAAAGAAACTGTTTTGAATATATCTCTAAGTAAGTGGTAACCAAGGGTACATTTGGAAAACATTTAAAATGCTGAAATATGCTAAAAAACACTCCGTATTCACTAATGGTAGGTGTTACATGCTCAAACTCAATCAACGATTTTAGGAAAACATTGAAAATGTTTGACCTTAAGTATATAAGTATAAGCAATATTATTCTATAAATAACTTTTATGGTTGCCATGGTAACACAGTGTAACCATGGTATATTGTACATCGCTGATAATTATAATCTTTAGAAAATAGTATATGATATAGACAAAGGGTTGTCTTAATATAATTCATCTAAGATCACGGAGCATTCGTCTCATTTGTTCAAATCTTTTCAAAATGTTTCACTGAATAAGCACTAATAAATAAGCAAATAAATGCCAATTGTAAAACATGCCAACATATATATTTTCAATTTAAGCCCATGTAATTTAGATCTAAATTCTTATTTTAAAGTCTTGTAAATGTACGTGAAAATGAGGTTCAAATTTCAGTTGTGTATTATTCTGGCATTCCTTGGGGATGTCAAATATAGAGGAATCGGAGATACGGGCTGTTGTATTGTAGAGAATTTTTGACTCCCTCGCAACGAATTTCGACCCTTTCTTAGCCACGATCATTTCTGATTGTAGAACGCAACGTTGTTCCGTCAGAGGAAAAACCATGGCATCCCCTGTGATGTCGAAGTCCGGCTTAGACTTAGAGTAGTTCACGCTGTATAAGTCCATCAGGATTGTTTCATTTCCCAGTCCCAGAACCATCTTGTCCTTGTAATTTGACGGAGAAACGCACAGTTCTCGATTAAAGTCCCCCTTCAGCGGAGCTACCCTACATGTTCCATTAAGAACCATGTACCTTTTTCCACCAGCGTAATCTTCAAGGACGAATAAGGTCATGGACCCACCCTTCTTAGACGTTATGTAAACATCACTGGCAAACTTTCGCTTAACCTCATCGTGGTATATCTTTGAATAACCCTATCAAGATAAGATGTATTATGCATTTTTATTTGTTTAAATTATCTTTATTTCAATTTATGAAATTCCGAGCATGCAAAGTTTCAATAATAACATAATCAAAAAATGAATAAATAAAGATTTACAGTATACTTAATATTTATTTTCTATGTCTTACTTGAAATAATTAAATAAATGCATCTCATTATGCGGCAAATTTTACAGGTCCTTGTACATAAATAAAATCAGACGACTTACAGAATACGGGTTAAAGATGGATTTTGTGACCGTGACTCCTCCACCGACAGTGATTCCCTCCAACTGAGGAGGGGGGCAGCAGCCCTGTACAGTCCCGACCAATACCAGGAGAAGGGCCCACGTCAGAATCGTCATTGTGGTTACATTGAAAAAGTTTTGCAGCGGATTTTTATTAGTTTTTATAACTTTTCAACTTCAGCTCCGCCTCCCTCGTCCCTTCTTCATTTCCGAAATGTTCTCAGTTTCCTGATTGATAGCAAAATGTCACGTGATAAATGTACTTTGGACATACGTATTTATGTAAAGTTTCTTGTAGATCATATGTTTAAAAACCCTTTACATATATTTTATAGAAAATTGTAGTCATAATGTTCTCTTTTGTTCCCTAGGGATATCTTCTGAGAGGATAATTTAAGATTGCTGCTTCTTAAACAAGGGGAAAACCTCCCCGAAAGTAGCCAATTCACCAAAGCTTTATTAGTGTAGCCTAAGCAGGATGAGCTACACGTTTTCCAGCTTAAGATTTAACGGGAATTGTAATAAAAGGATATCCAAGAAATTTAATAGATGATCAACAGAATTTTCATTTATAATTCCATTTTATTTAGCATTGCCGATTATGATCAGATTTGCACCTGGAGCTTTATTGTCGTTCAAAACTGCCGATAAAAATAATAAAAAAAATATGGTGCTTATTTAAGGACAGATGTTACAAGCCAAAAATAAATGCCTTCCATGGACCATATGTTTTGAACTATTTTGGTTGCATATGACGCGAATAATAAATCTCTAAAATGTCAAGAAATGTTAAATGTTTTCTTGTACTAGTACTAGTATGCAAAGTGACACCTTTCTGCAACACCCTTATTTATCTTTAAAAAAATATATACAATTTTTTGTCACTTCAAATCTATAAAATCTGTGCAGTAAAACTTTTTTTCATTTTACTTATATAAACATGACTTAAGTTGTTCTAAATTTTGATCAAGCTTCTTTGCATCGTGTGTTCCTAATACAAAAAAGGTTTTGCTTTATTGGTGTGGTCTTCCGAAAGGCTCGCCACGGAAATCTGCACATTTAACCTTAAATAGTCCTACCTTAACAATTTGCAAACTGGACGATTTTTATACTGTATGATACATTGTCTTTTCAAGGGCATTTAAAAATAAACATTTTCCGTTTGCTAGAAGACCCTCTCTCAACCGATTGTGCGTTTTTCTCAGCGAACACTTTTACCCTTTTAACATCTTGACTGTCCTGCACAATAGGGATGCTATATTGATTCAAGGAGAAAGAGTGAAAAATTAACTCTAATTGACTGATTTAAAGAAAGTGTTTAGTTCATCACTTCCAATTCAATCTCTATTTCTCTCAAACATGACATACACATTTAGAACACAATGCAAAATTGAAAAAAAAAATTCAATCTTCAGATCTTGATCTTCCAGAGAAGTTTCAATTTTCTTTTAGAAGAAAGTTAAAAACAATTCTTTGATTCATTCGTAAGTACAAGTTTTAAAATGCTTATATTTGTACTTCTCTTAGAAAGTAATTTGGGAAAGACACACTAGGTATGCCATGAGTGTCGAAAATCTTTTCGCTTTTCTTTTCTGAAACTAATACATCCTAGAATACATACAAGTCTAAAGGAAGCTAAATAGTATCATTTAAATAATGAAAAGTAAAAACTGAAGATAAAAACTTTGACAAATCTGATATATCTAGCTAAAAATCCGAAGTTGTTTAGGTTGTTGCACAGTACTCTTGAAATATCTTCTTCACTACTCTTAATATCTTAGTGAGGAGTGAAGTAAGAGGCTTGGTTGAACATTTTCTGGAACCTGCTATATATATTTTTCGTAAGGATTTTTATGAAGTTTCGGAATCCAATATAAATATTGTAATTCAAATTTATTAAGGTTGTTGGGAATATTAAAAATAATTAAAACTGACATCATTATGATTTTTAAGAATTTCTTTCTTAAAAAGCGAACAATGAGTATAAGTTTGATTAACACATAAACAATTTAATCCGAGTTCCTCTAAAATACAATTTATAATTATTATCAGCTTTACAAACGAAGACAATGTTGTTACCTGTATAGTATACTCTATTTTTACGACATTTCGATTAAATTTTCATTTACATAAATGCAATTCTTTAAAAAATATTTATTAAAAATAAACATAAGATTAGGGCTCCTGTATGTGGCAAAAATATACCGACTTCTTTGGGGCGTTTTTCTTCCGCTATCATTTTCAGTTTATGAAAAATCTCATACATATATATTTATTATCTAATTCACACTTAAGACTTCAAATATTGTAGAAATACAAATGAAAAGACAACAATTTATAACAAAATTACTTTAAAAGTGGCTTTAAAATATATATGAGAGGATAAAAAGGTGATTATTTGAAACCGAAACGAAAAGAACGACATGCACTAGCATAATATTTATTGTTAGATTTTATGAAGTATATTTAATTTATTTATTTAAGAAAAAAAATGGAATGGTAAAATAAAACAGTTAGGAATATAAGTATCTAAAAATTTATCATAATATTAGGTTATTAAAGATATTATAGCCGTGTAAAATATGTTTTTGATCGATCCTCGTATATCTGGTTCGTAAGACAGAGGCAACAGAATAAAGGTAGATCGGAATTTTATATTCTTTATTTATATGGACAGTTAAAACGGGTTAAAAAGACTTCGACACAAAACGAACAAGTAATTTGCAAAAACAAACAGAAATGTAAAACGAATAACTTTTACTAGTATATTATATAATAAATAATTGCAAAATCAACAGACTTTGCTGCAAAATGAACTATTACCGAATTAGCAGCATGAATTGAATCTACATGGCGTGCAAATATTAATAATAATTCTAAAGGTGAAGGTCAATAAGAATATCACTTGTCTCTTTAAAAAAAATAGCTATCAAAATATGAGGTCGAATGTTGACTGATGTTTTCTGAATTATTTTTATGCCATTACTAAACTCTGAATTGTCTTTCTCCCCTGATCATTACAAGATTAAACGGCATCAGTAAGCCTAGAGCATTTAGACAGGAAACAGAGGGTAATAACCAACTAGATTATATACAACAGTAACATGTCTATTTAATCTTTTTATTTTATTATATGAAACCTAAGTCCCATGTAGTTAAAACTCATCGTAATTATTTGCGATGTCAAAAAACTATACCTCCTTTTGTATCACGTGATATTTTGCTATCAATCAGGAAACTGAGAACATTTCGGAAATGAAGAAGGGACGAGGGAGGCGGAGCTAAGTTGAAAAGTTATAAAAATAAAAAAAATGTCTGCTACAAAATTTTTTCAATGTAACCACAATGACGATGCTGACGTGGGCACTTCTTCTGGTTTTGGTCGGGTCCGTTCAGGGCTGCTGCCCCCCTCCTCAGTTGGAGGGAATCACCGTCGCTGGAGGAGTCACGATTTCAAAATCCATGTTCTTTAACGACACAAATGACCCGTATTCTGTAAGTCCTCTTATTTTATTTATGTACAAAGACATGTATGTTTGTTGCATAATGAGATGCATTTATTAATTTTTTTTCAAGTAAGACATAGAAAATAAATATTAAGTATAATGTAAATCTTTATTATCCTTTGTTTTTGTTATTATTGGATCTTTGCATGCATCGAATTTTATAATTTGAAATCAAGATAATTTAAACAAAAAATAAATATGCATAATAAATTTTATCTTTATAGGGTTATTCAAAGATATACCACGATGAGGTTAAGCGAAAGTTTGCCAAGGATGTTTACATAACATTTGAGAAGGCTGGGTCCATGACCTTATTCGTTCTTGAAGATTACTCTGGTGGCAAAAGGTACATGGTTCTTAATGGAACATGTAAGGTTACGCCGCTGAAGGGGGACTTTAATCGAGAGCTGTGCGTTTCTCCGCCAAATTACAAGGACAAGATGGTTCTGGGACTGGGAAATGACACGATCCTGATGGACTTATACAGCGTGAACTACTCCAATCCGGACTTCGACATCACAGGGGATGCCATGGTCTTTCCTCTGACAGATGAACGCTGCGTTCTACAATCAGAAATGATAGTGGCTAAGAAAGGGTCGAAATTCGTCGCGAGGGAGTCAGCAATTCTCTACAATACAACAGCCCGTATCTCCGATTCCTCTATATTTGACATTCCCAAGGAATGCCAGAATAATACACAACTGAAATTTGTGCCTCATTTTCACGTACACTTACATGCCTTTAAAATAAAAATTTAGATCTCAAATACATGTGCTTAAATTGAAAATATACATGTTGGCATGTTTTACAATTGGCATTTATTTGCTAATTTATAAGTGCTTATTCAGTGAAACTTTTTGAAAAGATTTGAAAAAAGAGACGAATGCTCTGTGATCTTAGAAGAATTATATTAAGGCAACCTTTTGTACTATTTTGTAAAGATTATATCAGCAATGTACAATATACTGTACAAATATATATTGACTAAATGCGAATTCTACATAATTGTGAATATTCTGGTTTGTTGTATATTGAAAAATCACATTTTGATTTCCTGGTGTAATATAGGGCCTCAGCAACCACTCTCTATCGCACTCTGTTTTGAGCAGCATTTTCAGTTGTCCCCAGCTATGTCCACACTGTCTGATTTCCCCTTCACATGACATGACCTGAGCTAAGTTGTCCTTGGACCCCCAACTCGACGTTTGATTAAAAACATTCTATATACATATTTATATATTTATCTAATAGCTGAATACAACGAATATTTCTCGATCTGAATAAATGAACAAACAGAACAAATATATAAAAGGGTATAAAATGCAGACCATTGGAAATTCTCAGGATAGGATCGGGTGCAAAGAAGGAGTAAGCATTAACTGTCGACCGATTACGACCGCCGAATGTCCTACATGATCAAGATTATATTTCCGTGGTCAACACGAGTATACAAACAATTGCCTAATATTTAGTATGAAACAAATCAGTCAAACATAATGATAGGTAATGATTGCCAATAAGGTCATCATAAAAACCATAAAATTTACGAAATGATGACTTAAAATGAGGTAATTGTTGAATTCCTTTTCACATCTGCTTCATACGAGGGCTGTTCGGAAATTATTGAGACAATCACATTTACTCCATAAAGACCAGAGATAATTTCATGAAAAGTCATCAACATTTTAAAAAGAACGACTAAAACACTTATGCAAAATTTCTAATTCCTATGATAATTACATAAATTTCGGTGAAATAATAAACAAGCATATGTCTATCGACCCGGAGCAACATCGCTACGTTATTTAACGTTACGTCAGTCGGAGACGGTGTCGCATATGAAACGATCGGGAAGCTTTTAAAACTCTTCCTTCTTTGTTATTACATACAACATTACAAAGATCAAACCGTTTCTTTCTTTAAACTATTCTTTAAAAATGAATATTGTTGCTACCCCAATGAAAAAATTTTCATTTGTGGGAAAGGACGACTTAGAATTATGCAGTGCCGATTTATGCAACACGAGTTTAATAAGGTAACGATATTAATACAGTACCTAATAACTCATGGTCGTAGAGCTTTTAATTTTACTCTGGTTAAATAATTTTTTTTTTAAATGTATACCAATGAAATGACAAACTATAAAACATTAATTTTTCTCGTTGTGATTGTTTTAGCAGGTCGTTCAGTCTAGAAAAATACTTCTACATGGCGCTACACAAAATTTTAGGTATGCTGGCTGCTCCGCCCTTGACGTCAAAATCCATTTTGTTGATGTTAGCAGATTTCTTTACCGTGGTTAAGGGGGGATTGCCCAAACTCGAAAGTCATGTTTCAGGGATGAAGGGGTGGTGTAGAGGGCAATTTCTTTAGTACCATTTTTTAAATACTATATATATAATATATGTAATTTACGCCTAATTTACTGTACTGTAACAAAAAGTGGGGGGAGGGGGGCAACCGGCCTATCAAAGAACATTTCCAATAGTGAAATTTATGTTTGGAAAAAATCCCCCCTCCCCTATTGCTACGTGCCTATGTTGAATTTTTTTGACAGAAAAAATTGAGTCGTCAGCTTCTTCTTTAGCAATGGTAAATTAGCTTTTCTAATTCTTCATGTAATTCTTTGTATGTCCCAATATACGCCATACCGTTTCTTTTGTACAAAATGAATAAAGATATGAAGTGGTGGGATTTCATCATACATAAACGTGTATTGATATGTGGTAACTAAAGATAGTGCAAATATTAAGAGGACGAATTTCATTTTGTATTCAAATGTCCTCGATATGAAGAAATTGGAATTAAATATATTAAGTGTTATTATTTTTTTTAAAAAACCATCAGTATTTAAATTATTACAGCTACTGAGTTCTACAACTACTAAAGAACTATGTAACCTGGGTAAATTTTTGTATTTTTCTCATCATAAGAAATGATGTTCAAAATAATAATTAAATGACATTGTTATGCAATTAATACATGTATATTGTATAGCCTGTACAAATCTCATATATGAATATTGTATACCTATGATGTAATGTCTCCGGTTCAAATAAAATACAAAAAATACATTTGGTAGTTTTTCTACATGAAGTTCATGATCACAAATTAAGAAATTCAATTGTGATTGTCTATGCAATCGGAAATTACAGATTTACCTGGATTAAGGTGTGAAATACATTTACATGTATCTGTGTATATAAAAGACGTACTGTTTACGGATATCCCTAATTTTATAGCGTAATTGCAGCACATTCAGATTTTTTTCACAGGGAAAAACAAAACAGCAAATGTGTCCAAACACTTATTTCATTGCTGACAACTTTTGAAGATGATCTGCTTTCCTTCGTAACAAAGAATCACGTGGGTTCTGTCTCATCCGTTTGACTCTCTACTGTTACATGTAATCTAAAAAAATCTGAAAATCCAGGGCTGAAGGGTAGGGGAGGCCTTAGCTTGATCACAAATCAGAAGCTGCTGAGTGTCGATGATCAATCATGTCAGATGAATTTCAAATTCCCTAACATGCGCATCATTGTAAGTCTTTTTTTTACCCAATAAGCACTGGCTTCTAAATATATATTTCTGTAAACATGTACATGTAATTGATGACTCTGCATCGGCGTCGGAAGCAAATTAAATAAAAGGGGTGGGGGTGGGCTGGGGGGCTAAATGCAAGAAGAAAAATTTACCCCCCCCCTAAAAAAAACTGACAAGCAAGAAAAAAAGGTTATGTCAATTGCCCAAAAAGTTTACACGAAAAACCTATTTCGTT
>PRKT01000002.1:4286783-4313921 GCA_003671525.1 Saccostrea glomerata | reverse complement strand
AGAAGAAAATTTTCAAAGATTTCTCCTATATATTCCTATGTAAAACTTTGATCGACCATTTTGGCCTCACCCTACCCCCGGGGGTCATGATTTGAAGAAACTTGAATCTACACTACCTGAGGATGATTCCACATGAGTTTCATCTTTCCTGCCCAGGGGTTCCTGAGAAGAAGATTTTTTTAAAATGCCATTAATTTTTCGCTAACTCATTATTATCTCCCCTTGGAAAAGGGCGTGGCCCTTCATTTGAACAAAATTGAATCCCCTTTACCCAAGGATACTTTGTAGGAAGTTTGGTTGAAATTGGCCCAGTGGTTCTTGAGAAGAAGATGAAAATAAGAAAAGTTTACAACGACGACGACAACGACGACAGACGACGGACAAATTTTGATCAGAAAAGCTCACTTGAGCCTTCGGCTCAGGTGAACTTATAATAATATATAATATATACCACTAAATAAACTAGTATAAAGTGGATGTTATACTACAATATAAAGAACAAGTTATATACTGACCTCGTTCACAATAGAATACTAGTAGTTGTATATATACTATGTAATCTTCAGCATGTGTAAATTGAAATATATATGTATTTAATGGAAAAAGTTACTTATATGTCCAATGGGCCGGGTGCAGATTCAGTTTGACGTATTTTGTTTACAATGTATATTAAAATGTCTATAAATGCTCAATGTCACTATAATAAATGATTACTTACACTGTAAAAAATAAGTGTTTAAGAAATAAACACCAAATTGCAACAGATAATAAACACTTCAACACGTTTAAGATTTAAACACCCCGTGAAGTGTTTAAGAAATAAACACGTTAGAATGTTTAAATTCTAAACACACGAGGTTTAATATTTAAATACTTCTTTTTCATTCTTTTTAAATATTAAACACTTCAAAAACACAAAATGTTTAAATATTAAACACGGAATTAATACATAGAGTTTACTAGATAAACACCGTGAATGTTTAATGTGTAAACATGTTCAACCTAAACATCTAAACACTTAAACATGTTTATTCGATGCAACAGATATTAATCACCTTAAACATGTTTATACATCAATTTTTAAACACTTCAACATGTTTATTTTACCAAATAAATAAACACTTAAACGTGTTTATAAGTTTTCAACATTTTATTTGAAACAAACATAAAACAGTACAAAACACATAATTTGGTTGATAATAAACATGTTGTACATAAAGTTTTTTAAATTGATAAATGATTTAATGTTGGGTTTGGGGGTTCAAACTTAATAAACAATTATAACATTAAACAACACATTCATTTACAAATAGATAGATTTAAATTTAAGTTAAAAAAAATAGAATTATCAAAACAAACTAGCACGAACATGTAAAACCTGCATGTGTAAACTAAAATCCAATAAATTGATTTCGGGAAGGGGTGTCTTTGAAATAGAAAATAAAATACATTATCGATTAATAAAATGAAATATTTTTCATCAGTAAAATTTTAAAAAGGGCTAGGTTGTCCTTTGCATATTTTCTTTTAATAATAAAAGAATCAAATCCATGAATATATATGATGCAAAAAGACTGAAAATGTCATTTGTTGTCTGGGTACGGGATGTACATGTATATACACGTATTACACTCAGTCTGATAAATCCAGTTGTAAAGTTTACTTTCATAATTATTCAAAGTTTTATAACCAAATGAAGAAATTTTCCAGTTTTGAACTGTAAAGGACTAATTCATTAAATATTCTCGATACTATACATGGGCTGCCGGGGTATCACTCACTCAATTCATATAATATTCTAAGCGAGTTAAACAGTCTAGCTCCTCTGGTTGTGGGTAAAATTCAGGTTCTCGATCTACAACGGATGATGATCTCCAGTTTTCCATTCTCCAAAATTGTATCCACACTAAGTAGTTCTAGTTCCTTCTTCTCTTCAGAAATATCCTGAAAAATAGATAGATGAAAAAATATTCACTATGTAAATTCAGATAATTATATGAAAAGAATACATTGAGATCGAAAACTAAAATGATTTGTTATTCTTCACGCCAATTTTAATTATATAATACATACTGAGACAAGTTTGGAATAAAAATCTGCAATTGAAATAAATCATATAAGCGTACAGTGTGTACACTAAAAAATTTAAATGTTCATGTACCTGCAGAATCAACCCAATACAAAACAGCAAAAATTAAGAGAAGGGAAGGGGGGTACCTTGTCTGAAGACATTTTCTACCCAAACCATGTATATGTATGTGCGCGGGCTGGAGATATAAATTTTTGTACATGCGCCATTGTAGTATTGTTGCATGTTAGGGAACATAAATGTAAGCAAGGGCAGGTACTTAACTGGATTACATTTATTTATCAGGAATCAATGGTCTATGTGTGGGAGGGGGATCTTTTAAGACTCACCTCTCAAGGTTAAGTATGATCTTCGTTTAAAATCCCGTTTCTTTATCAAGTGATGTATGCTTCTCAGGATTCACAATAACAGATGAATGTCCCTGCAAATTAATCAGATATCAAGACTACAATATTTTATGTCTATATCAGCGCATGGCCGCATTGCACTCAGACGATTACTAAGTATAGGTAAAAACCCTGCATTTCAATGATGAAAAACATTTCAGATCTCTAATCATGTATTAAGCATTCTTTTTTAAAATATTTAACATAAAGAAATGTATAAATACCTCCTATTTCATTGCTGAATATGGTGTTTCTTTGTCAGTATATGCGTGATTCTACATCTTCTGCGTTCAAATGCCATGTTATGACATAATCAACTGCGTCATTTTCTAACATAACGTATTAAACACTGGTGTTTAATTTGCAATTGCTGAATCTACACTATCTGATGATGATTCCACATGAGTTTCATCTTTCCTGGCCCCGTGGTTCTTGAGAAGAAGATTTCTTTAAAATGCCATTAATTTTTATCTAATTCATAATTATCTCCCCTTGGAAAAGGGCGTGGCCCTTCATTTGAACAAACTTGAATCCCCTTTACCCAAGGATACTTTGTAGCAAGTTTGGTTGAAATTTGTTCAGTGGTTCTTGAGAAGAAGATGAAAATGTGAAAAGTTTACAACAACGACGACAGACAACCGACAAATTTTGATCAGAAAAGCTCACTTGAGCCTTTGGCTCAGGTGAACTAAAAGGTGAAGTTAACGATCAGTGTTCTAAAAAAAATCTACTAACAATACAAATCTTGAACACGGCATAAATCAGGGACCTGCAGAAACTCCAGAAGTTAGATGATGTGCCTAGGTGGAGTGAGCATCCCCTGTTGACCGGTCAGACCCGCCGTGAACCCTGTGTATCGATCAGGTAGACTGAAGATTTCTTATATACATGTAAATTTAGAATAACACGTCATCCAAAATACGACCCAGTGAAAGGTCTCATTGTATAGCTAATAAACAGTCTATAGCAAAAAAACTTCTAAAAGTCTACAGAATTTTGGCATTCAATATTTTGGCGTTTTATCGAACACCGAGTTTGAATTACGTATATATATGGGTTTGCCCGAAACATTCCGAATACCAGCATTCAATATTGAACGCCCCGTCGAAAACAAAACAAAATTTCGTTGATGAGTTAAAATTATGCGTTTCTTTTTTTGTTGAGTATATATAAAACAAAAACGAGTATATTGATGCCACGTACAGTAAAGCCTTGCAAAAGGGAACAAAAATGAGGTGCAATAACTGAGAATGGCATTAAATTACTACTTATATTTTAGGGCGTTTTTTGGAGAAGAACAGAAACAAGGAGAAAAGGCGGATACAGATTTCTTTCTTCATTAAATGACATGTGGAAGGTCTTGGGACTCGTTTGTGCCATTCTTGTTGTTTTTACTGTAATGTCAAGACGGAAACCAACCAAGACTTTCACAATGGCAACTCGCTTGTGTGCTCTTTTACTACTCTTCTCGTACCTTCGGTACATGCGTGTTTTTGTTATTCACCAGTATACGGGAATCACCTTCCTTTTCCTGAAACATATGGTTGGTATAGTTTTAATATATCTTTGTTTAAAATTAATAATATAACTGTTTTTTTTTTCATAAAGCATTGCATCTTTAGAAAGTTTTAGATCATTATTGGTAAAATGATTTATTTTTCTTATAAAAGCACACAGCGACGACAAGAAATTAGAACCATTTCCAGCTTAGTTTGACTTTCAGTAAGGCGTGGCATTCTCGACGTTACCTAATAAGCTTCTGAAATTTACACAGCTTTCTGTCACTGTTGAAATATACATAGGATAGTAATTCGACCGAATGTCAATTGGTGTAGCAAATAGCCAATTGAAAGTTCTCTCACGGCACAGAGATGGGGCATAAGTCGTCTCATCGTTGTCAACAACAATTTAAAGTTCCTGATGTTATTAATTTCTTAACAAATGAAAATCTATTACTATTCGCCATTAGTAGCGCCGAGAATGTCACACCTTACTGAAAGTCCAAGCTAACCTGAGAACTGCAATATATTGACAAAAGCGAAAAACACTGTACAATTTACGTTATAGAAAACCATAATACGAGGGGCATTTCAAAAGTCCTGAGAACTGTTTAATAAAAAATTAACCATTTTACAGAAATTATTGAGTTTGATATCATTGGAAAGATAAGAAAAATTGACATCACTTTTTAATTTTTATGACGTAATAACCCCGAAAATGACGTCAGAATATAGAATGTTTAGCATACTGAAAACTCGCGTTTTTATCCACATGGCATAATTTTAAAAGTGCTGCCAAAGGCTTATTTGAAAAAATATTTTAAAGAAAATTTTCATTTGCAAAGAAGTAGAGTAGGACTATGGTACTGTATATCAACAATACTATATTTCATTGTTTGGTTTGTTAACTAGCGCGGTTATTTCCGGTTATGCTATCATCGACATTCATCCAAGATTTCAAGTTACATGATACGACTGGATTTTCGGTTTTTATATACTCCTCTATTGTATTAAATAAAACAATTTCTGTATAAAACTAAAGTATATTAATGCAGTTTTCAACAAATATATTTTGAGTAACAGTACTCTTACCGTTTACAAATAAAATGTACAAAAGTTTTGCCCTTGACTTGTTTCTGTGCGTATTTTTCTCGTTAATTCAACTTCGGCGCCCCAAAACTCAGTACTGCTTTTGACTTTTGACTCCATAAACGGTTTATAAATTACATAGACATAAAAAATCTTATTTAATTTCCATGAATTAATTTTTGCGAATATGTAGAGGTACGGCGGGGTTACAACTGCGCCCGCGCCATTTTGGATTTTACGAGAAAATATGGGGCACACTAAACTTAACTTCTCTTGAGCCTTCACCGATCCCACAAATATGGTTAAAACACCTGACGAATTGATGCCATAAAATGTAGTAGCACGATCGTATATTTTTCTTTGATTGCCATCTTTGCCTTATTCTCACAGTTGGGTCTGTTTTACGCAATATTTTGAGCAAGATTCGATAAAAACATTCGATGTTTGACAATTGCTTAAACCACCTCAGAACAAAAAGATCTCTGAAATAGACCACCATACGATAGATTGTAGTCTATGTAAAGATTCTACCAACTGTCATTTACGTCCGATAGCTTGCACCAGAGTAATGAGCAAAAGTTGTTTTTAAAATTTTACATTGATGAAATTGTGTCTTTTGTTACGTCATTTTTATGACCAGTATTGTAAGTATGCGGAAGTATGACGTCATTTTCGGGGTTATTACGTCATAAAAATTATAAAGTGACGTCACAATATGTGTGTATTTTTCTGTTCTTTCCAATGATATCAAACTCAATAATTTCCGTAAAATGGTTAATTTTTTATTAAACAGTTCTCAGGACTTTTGAAATGTCCCTCGTATAAGAAAGCTAATTTAAGTTAACAAGTGGAATAGTACCAGGATGATAATTATGTTTATTTAGGAAGCCAAGTATCTCTTGTTGGCATTCTTTGTGTCTGTATTTTGTCAAGTTTTATTATTACTGCAGACCTTCTCTGAAAAATATTAAACAAAAAATTCAGGAAGAAGTAAGGAGTCTAGTCTTTATTTATTTGCCTGAACTGAAGAATGGGGTCAAAATCACTAAGATGAAAAAGTTGAAGATAACGAACAGTTATTGATCTTTAAATGTTAACTAATTTAGTAAATTCCTGCTTTCATGCAAAAGTTGATTCAGAAGAAAACGATTATTCTCACAAATGCTTTGAAAATAGCAAATCGTGAACAGATAAAAACCCGGATTCCTGTAATTACCAGACTTGTGAACTAGAAGGAGTAGACCTCTCCTTGAACACATTATTCCCGATTTTGACCATTATCTTACTATTAGTATTATCTTACTGTATTTGATTATTTGAATACTTACTGGGTAATTTTTTTGTTTTTTTTCATTGTTTTAGTAGATATAAATGTTGAATAGCAATGAAATATTACTAGATATGCTAGTTCTTTTTTTTTTATTAGAAACAACCTTGTGTCTCAGGAGGTGCCCCATGTTTCCATTTTGCTCTACATTACGTAAGTAAAATCAAAAGTCTAGTTGGTTGGTAATTAATACATCTCTAAAATGGCTTGAAGTGATAGATAATTCGACCTGTCCGTCAGTTCCTAATTTAGAAGTCCGTCTTTTTCCCCAGAGTATGTTTCATAGATATAAGAACTTTGAAGGTAGTTCAAATAAAAAGAAATCTTCAAGACGATTACTTTTATAAGAACCCTATCAAAGTTTGTTATAGTTGATAATATTTTACTTTGTTGTCCCCCACTTTCACTGAAAAAAGGGGGATAAAATTTGAGACTGTTTTGTACCTATTACTAGTGTTTAGTATGTTGCTTTTCACCTATTACTACATGTAGCGCTTAGTAAGGTGCTTTGTAATTTATACCAGTGCTTTGTATTGTGACTTTTTAAACCTGTTTTTACAGGGTTTGTTTGGGATTATCCTCCTGATGTACAGCTATGTCGTACTGACCCCTCTGAAGAGATATGAGGACATGTCTTGGGTTCTTCTACTGTGTGAATTCAGCCTCTACATCTGGACAGGCTTAGATTTCTTCAATGACATAATCGGCATTATAGTATTGTTTACGAATCTATTCAACATTTTCTGTCTTATTTTCAATCCTTTTATTCCCATCGATTTACATGTATCAAAATTATAGCTCTCCACCGGCAAGTGGTGGCGTCTTCATATGAGTGAAAAATTTTCGAGAGGGACGTTAAACAGCAAACCAAAGAAACAAACAAACTGACATTAAGTCCCGTGCCTTCTATTTTCTACATATAATGATTAAAATTGTTCATCATCGTTCAGTTTGCTGAAGGAACTTTAATCCACTTGCATCTCCAAAAATCCATGAAATGGATGGATGATTTTCAAAACAAAAATTATTTAATGTATGTCGGACTACGAATCGATGTTAAAATAGAACAAGAGGCCCAGTGGCCACAGCGCTCACATGAGCACATCGGCTAGGAAAAAGCACATATCAGATCAGAACTGAAAGTTTACTGAGGTTGAGGGGGGGGGGGCTTGAATTTTAACCCCCCAGGGAATCATGATCTGAACAAACTAGAATCTAAACTACCTGAGAATGATTCCATATGAATTATTTCTAATCATGGCTTTCAAGAACTTGAAAAGAAGATTTTAAAGATTTTGGACGAACAAGAAATTAAATTGGTGTGGATTAACGCAAAAATTATATTTTCGGTTTAAAAAAGTTAACAACTCACTCTTGAAATTCAGAAGTCTTTTACACATTTTCTGAGCAATTTTGTGGCAATCTGTTTCACCTTCAAAAAGATGCTTTGCTAGTTTCTCCTTCCCTCTCTCCATTTCCTACAGCATATAGTTACAGTATGTATATAAATTTAAGACAAGTTTCAGGAGGAAAATTAGTTTATCTTGTACATTTGCATGCTGAATATTTAGTATATTAATTCTACATCATTCATTCAACAAATATGTAGCACAGACTCATCTTGACTTTGACAAAGTGATCTAAAAGTATTCTAATCTTTCAGTACGTATTAAACTTTTTACGTATCTCAAAAATAATTCCATCAAAATAGTATTGCTGGCATTTGTTCTTGTCCCAAGACTTTTTAAAAAAAAAAAAAAAGATGTCATTAACAAGAAGCCTATGGGCTACAACGCTCACACGAGTCCCTATGGTCCTGCAGTTCCTCATCAGCAGATTTTGTCCTCCTATATTCCTGAGTAAAACTTTGATTCCTTTCTTATTGTGACTCCGACCTACCTCCATGATTTGAACAACCTTGAATCTACACTATCTGAGGATACTTCAATACCCGGTATTCATATGACTAATCATGACTTTGCTGGTGTTGATAATATCTTGAAAGATGTGGCCCCGACTTACCCCCACTGATCAGGATTTGAACAGACTTTACTATCTTTGGCTGCATCTATATAAACATGAATAGTCATGGCTTTCAAGTCATTACGATCCCATAGTCTTTTCCTCAAACCATGAACAACATGCGGCTCTTAATTTAAACATTACCCGAGGGTGTAGACAGACGGACATAATGTAATCAGAAAAGCCCACATAAAATTTCTGCTCAGTCAAGCTAAAAAACCTTACGTCATACAACGCACAAGGCAACATTTTACAAAATCACAATTTAAAAGTTAACATATCTAATTTTACTTGCATATTTATCTTCAATATAAAAATGCATGCTTCGAAAGTTTTAAGCAATAATTATTTTACCATTAAAACCCAGCTCATGCCTGACGAATCACTCTTTTCTGTAATGTCTGCAGACAGTGTATTCTGTAGTTTAGAAATGGATATCTTATATATATTTCAAAATTAATGTAAACAAAAGGAACAGCAATCAAAAAGATCCTGAATAGTACTCCAGTCAATTATATTCTCGACTGAACATGAAGAGGGTAAATACTTTCGATCAGCAATGCATATATTTGTGTAAAGAATGAATTGGCATAATGTCAGGAAAATATTCCTTGTTCTGTTCATAAAAGGAAAGGGCTAGATAGATTTTACAATATCTTAAACACAATATTTGAGCGCAATTAGGTACAATATTCTCCTTTCACATATAAGTAGAAATCGATACAATACATCAACCAACCAAAGGAGAATAATGTACCTACTTGAACTCGTATATTTCAAGGGCTTCAAAAAGCTGGGCGGGGCCAACATTTAATAGAAATTGGATGATAAAAATTCCTACCCCCAGCACAAAAAATGCAATCGTAATTAAGAACTGCATCAGATTTAGCAGCTGAAAATATAAACCGAGAGTTTAATTCTTATAAAATGTACCGTAAGCTCCTAATTTTCATATGTCTAGCATACAATTGTGTTTAAACTATGACATGTGACCTAGGGCAAGAATAAACATTGCAAATTAACACTTTTCACCACTTCGATCCTTATAGCTTTTATCAGAGAACCCCGCCCTTGCGCCAGAACCCCTGATTCTGTGGCCAAGAATTTCACAATTTTGGTAGATGGCTCAATGCTTATTACAATCTAGCCAACAGTTTTGAAGATTGAATTAATTTTAGTGGTTTTAGCTCCACCCTTCAGGACCCACCTAGGGGACAGGGATCATGAAATTCATAATTTTTGTTCCCCTTTACCCATAGACGCTATATATCAAAATTAGTTGTAATTAATAAAGCAGTTTAAGAGAAGAAACTGAAAATGTTCAAATATTAACACAATACGGGCGATGGACAACGACGGACGAATACAGAGTGACTCAGGTGACCTAAAAAGTGGTATTAACAGAAACATACAGGTATTTTATCAACATCTGCTACTTTCAAAGCATTTGATGATTGCAATATAAACTTTTTCTCAGATATCCACTTCAAATTAACCGCAGACATCCGAAACACCATTACGTTTTAATTACGTTGCAATTTTGTTGCGACCTGGAGCTTTAATTCGATGTTTTCTCAAACGTCTACTTTGATTCCTTTTGTGTGTAACTCCAAGTAGAAAATGACATGACTAAATGTTGAAATACGATAACTACATTATTTTGTTTTACATCACGGAAAAACTTATCTTAAACCAAGGTTTTAAGTCGTAGCTTTTCCAGAAACGTGCCTAACTAAAGCAATCAATATCTATTGTGAGTATTACGTATACGTGGCAAATGTTGTTGTTTTTTTCCATACAGGCTTGTGTCATTTTAAACGAACAGAAAATCAGGATCTGTATAGGTCATTGAACTTGTGGTTTGAAAAGATAGTTTTGACAGTTAACAATGTTTGTTTCAGCAATATTGCCTCTGGGTCCAGAAGTCAAGTTTAAAACAAAAAGTTGCATTATAGGATTAAACGTTCTTTTTTCAGAATTTATCGATCTGTAAACTCTGCCTTTTTACTCACAAACTGAATAAAAGTGCAAAGCACTTTTATCGCACTTTTATGTAAAGTTTGTGAGTAAAAAGGCAGAGTTTACACATCGATAAATTCTGAAAAAAGGACGTTTAATCCTATAATGCAACTTTTTGTTTTAAACTTAAATTACGAATTTTCTAAATTATTAAAATTATTTCTCTTTGAGGCCGCCATACAATCCGTTATTTTGCACGGCGTAGGAATACTTTATGCCGCAAAGAAACGTATACAAGATGAATATCGATGAAATCCAACTTAAATTGTCATAACAATCAATAAATAAACTTAGAAAAACTCATTGAATGTTGTTTAAGTCAACAAATATCGTAAATACGCGTATTCTCCAGAGTAATTCGTCCTTGACCATGGCCATATCATGTTGACATTAAAAACGTCATAGCGAAAGTTGCAGACCGACGACGCCCTCGTTTTGCTCTGGTTCGTTCAAATATTTAGGGAGAATATGGGATCTGTAGGATGTGAATATATGAATTTGATGCTGATGAGGCAAGAGCCTGAGGTACGTTTCTTTTCCCTACATGTACCACAACGATACCAACTGATCTGATATGGAACGTCGAGAAAATGACAGCATGATCAGCGATTTTTTTTAATTTACAATCGTGATCCGACAGTGACATAAACATAATATTCCCGTCTGTCAGTCCTGTTTATCTCCTTTTCATTCATTCATTCATTCATTCATTTTTTATTTCAAGTTTCTTGTAATCATAATTTAGCTAAAACGGACTAGAAGTATCTGTTTTCATTGTTTTTACAACAGTCAAGAAAGTTGTTCCGATTGAAAAATTCATGGATGGGTAAACGACAAAACAATACAAATTAGGAGCAGAGTAAAAACGGACCTCCAAAACGTGAGGTGGAATTAGGTGCAATGGAGGAGTGAGTATCCCCTACCGACCGATCACCCACCGTGTGCTCCATATGAATACAAAAATAGGTCTGCAATTCGAGTATATTTTGATGTCAACTTCAGAGTACTTGTTTACGATGGCCGATATCAGCCTGTCTTAAATAAAATTACACGACCTATAATTTTTCTTTTGTACATGTACATTTCCTGAAATTTGTACAATTTGTACAAGTGCCATCGTACTTGTTTGTAGAAAGTTTGAACAAAATAACTTTGCAATTTACCAATGACAAGGTTAGAAAATTTACGAAGTGCATTTTTTTGAAAAAGCAACTGTAAATGATATTACGACGGCGTATTAGTGCCATTTTAACAATGTAGAAATTTTTTTTAAAATCGTTTATACGATTTAGTAAATCGTTTGTACGATTTAATAAATCGTTTGTACAATTTAAAATATCGTACAAACGATTTATTAAATCGTACAAACGATTTATTAAATTGTACAAACGATTTATTAAATCGTACAAACGATTGAAAAAAAATTCTACATTGTTAAAATGGCACTAATACGCCGTCGTATGATATAAAAGAGCATGGACTTTTATTTATCGTTCGAAATGATGTGTATAAAGTGAAAAGTCGTATAAGTTTTAAAGCTGTTGAATTTGGCAAAATTTTGTGATTTCAAATTTTCCAAAAGTTCCTTGGAATTTTTAAGTATCCACATCTGATTTACACCGCTTCTCAAATATATTGTTGCACAGTATTCTTGACGTTTTTCTCCATCACTACTGTTAAAATCTTAGTGAGGAGTAAAGAAAGAGGCTTGCTTGAACATATACTAGAACCCACTACGTATTTTTTTGGTAAAGATTTTTTTACGAAGTTTTGAAATCCAATATACATAGGGTATAATTCAATTTGGTTGTAGGATTTGAAGGAACCAATATATGCGTTAACTTTATGTACTTGAGAGTATACTTTGTTAATAGTAATGGCATAGGGGCTGTGAAATTTACATCTGATTGTGGTTTAAAATTATTCGATGGCACAGATTGAAGTTTCTGATTTACCTTAAATTGCTTTACCCTAAAGACATTTTCAGAAGTTCGTTCTCTTTCCTTACGTATCATAAACACTGAAAATAAGAATGTTAAATTGAGAAGCAGAAGGCTTTTCTTAGAATGCACAAGCTCAAAAAACCTTGATTACTATTTTATTTCAGCAGTTACAGTATTTCAAATATTTTGCATTCTTTAAAAGATTAACTGAAAATATTTTTTAGAGCAATCATCATCTTAAACTCATTGGAAAACCGGGAAAACAAAAGAAATTCAAATCATTTCAAGAATAGCATTACACTAACACGTTAAACGTCAAGTATGTAAAAAAAGAAATAGATGGAGAATATCGAGGGGAAGATCATTTAAAAATAGATTGCTATAAAAAAAAATTTTGGAAAACAATTTTTTCACCGCTATGATCGTTTCATATAAACGTAAACGGTGATATTGCACTCAATGACTAGTACTTTTTGTTTTTCATGTGGCTCATTTACCACATATAGTTATTATCCTATATAAAGAAGCTTTATTTTTGTATATCTTATTTACCATTGTGCTTGTTTACCTTAATTGTGGACAACAAATAAGTTGAACATGACGTTCATGAACAATAGATACATTCTTTGTCTCATTCAAGAATACAAATACTTCTGATTATGTTTATTGCTACTGAAAGAAAAAAATAAATAAATGATATACTCGTAAAAAGCCTACATGTTTATATATGTCATAAAAAGTATGCCATTTCATGGTCAAATATTTCTGAATGTCCTCTTCCGATTCTGAACTTCTATTTATCAATGTGATGAAAAACATATGTGTAGTTTTATCAGAGTCTTTGTTTTTTTTTTAGATCTAGAATATGTTTATATTCTGAGGGGAAAAAGTTGAGGGTTACTATTTTTTTTAAAGTGAAATGCGTGAAAAAAAGAAGATATAAATGGAAAACTTTTATTTATTTGTACTTTTTTTTCCTGATTTTTATTGAATCCAAATTAAATCATGTAGTTCACAATCGATACATCGATGTTTTAGTCGATAGTGCGATAACAATTAAGATAATGCAATTGCGATAAATGGTGCGATCACGCGAGGGTGAGTTAGCGCCATGACGATGATACGATTGATATTCACTTTTGCTTCCTCGTGCCTTCGTGTCACAGTCTTTTCGACCAATCGATAGTTTGCTCGATAATGCCATCGCATTATCGCATCAATGCAATATCGACTCAAAACTCGAGAGTACGGTGAAGCGATAGTGAACTACATGACCCTTTCAGGATATTTAATAAAATATGTTCTAAATTTTTTCACTGTTCAGTATTTAGACAATTTCTGTCTGATTGCTAATATTATTTCTATTTTCTATTGATAGTAAACTGCCTGTTTTTGTTAAAATTATAGCATTCCCTCCAAAAGATACAATATAGGTGATAATAAAAAAATTATTTAGCAAACATTGTTATTGTTTGCGCTCTTTATTTTGTGACACTTCATGTGTGAATTACAGATAAGCACAAAGTTACATATTTAAGTAACGACTCCACAGAATTGCATATTTTGTAACAATAAAGATGTACTTTTATTTAGGTTAATTACGTGATATAGAAGTGACAGTCACGTAGCACAAGGGGGCTGGGGGCATCCACCCGACTTTTATCTAAACATAACATGTCATACTATTAAAAATGTTTAATTGAAGCACGGTTGGAGGCTAACCGGACTTCAAATAAATATTTTTTGGGTTGCAGCATTGTCAGATAAGATAAATGTAGTGTAGGTTTTTTTTAGCTAATCAGTTTTTTTTCATGTAAGTTGATTTTATTTTAGGGGGCTGCCCCCCTCCCTCTTTCAAAAACGATACTACGTCACTGAGTATAATATGCGTTAATATCGGAACAATTTTTAAATCACGGTAATCAAAGGATCAATGGAACGTTGATATCACTTCTAAATATACCTCTATTGCAATGTGAAAGAGTATATTAAGCTCACGCAGGAAAACCCCACTTTTGTATGACACACGGTATATTAATGTATTGTAACGATTTTGACTGTGTATATATTTGAAATGTGTGTTTATCTACATTGACTTCCGGTTATGGTATGAAAATCGTTCAACCGTTAAATTACCAATATTTACCAATTTAAAGATATCCATAATTTTAAGATTTAAAATTTTTTACTTTACATAATTATTTCACCCTAAAGTAGGGTGTTGCGTTTCTTTTGCGTGTCAGTATATGTACTGGACTTTAATCACGCTCGCCAAAAGTTGTGCATGAAAAAATTAAAATAAATTTCTAATATTGTATACTTAGTAATTGTTGTAATGATAAAAAGGTGAAATAATAAACTCCTGCCTTTTCTTCGTACAGAATACTAATTTGATATTCTTCTTTATGTAACGTATGGTATAAATGAACTTGTTATAATGTAAAATGAATTACTACAAGATCTAGAGGAAGAGAAAAGTTTATTCACCACAGTACGGAAGTTATTTGGTAATATTCATCAATCTTCAAAAGTTAATTTATCCAAAAAATTTAACGGGTTTTAATGTTGCGAATTTTTGCAATTGTTTTTAGATAATCTAAAATTTGGCAGAAAAAATGTCCATCCCCACCAATATATTTTTTAGAGAAAGGACAGATTTTGTTGGTTTACTTAATAAATGTATGCAAACAGATACAGATGAATCTCTTTATAGTGTAATGGTTTATTCAATTTGTGCTTGAATATTTAACTCATTATATTTTACTCTAAACTAAATATCGTTATATTTTGTGTATTCTTTGATTATTTTTTATTGTAAAGTTTGGGGAAAAACGCACTCTATGCACTTTTGTGGTAAAATTAAGGGGTTTTTTTGTTCTACCTTTTCTGTTTGATACAATTTATACATGTATGTAATTTATATCTCTTGTAACACGTTTATTGTTTCAAATGAATAAACAGAAAAAGAATCCCGAGAATTATCCCTTTTGTGTATTCGATGATAAATAGACGTCAACCACGTTTCGATCGACATTATAACCGATTTTTAAACGGCAGACAAAACGATTTACCTAAATAAATAATTTAAGTCTTTTGTCTGAAACACGGGTTTCTGATGTTGATATAAATAGGTTAAAGCAATATGAGCTGCAACTTTGATGTCGGTATTTTTTGTTGCAAAATTGTAAATAAATATTTCAATGACACAAGAAAATAAGGTTGATAAACTTCTGCCAACATTCCTGTTTCATATTTGGATCTTTTACAAGAAAAAGACGTTAATGGTAATCTAACAACCAAGCTCTATGATAAACGTGATGACTTTAACTTTTAAATATTCAACTTCCCTCAATAAACCAGGTAGCTTCATCACCTGCAGACGGGGTTTATATATCTCAGTTGATTCGATACGCTAGAACATGGTCTACGTAAGTACAACTTCTGAAAGGAGATAAATTATTGACAACCAAGTTACTGTAAGAAGAATATCAGCAGTCTCGATTAAAGTCATCATATCGTGATTTCTATGGTCGATACAATGGCCCTGTCAGCAAATACAATTTATCATCGAGTCAAATGATGACGTATTTCATACTAATTATTAGGCAATTATTCACACACCTGATCCTACCTCTGGTGTTTTTTTTTTTAGATACGTGTTTGTTCTGCTCCTATTTTGTACTGTTTTGTGGAATATCGGGCGTGAATACTATTCGTTGCCTTCATAAATTTCATGCTTTACCATTTATTGACAAACAGCTATTGACACAGATGCTGATAAAACAGGATTATCAACAGTCTTGTTTAAAGTCATTTTGTATGTTCATATGGTCAATGCATTTGTCATATCAGCAAACACATTCTATCATTAAGTCACATGGAGAAGGACCTTATTCATACTAATTGTTAGACCATTATTTACACATTAAATTGTCATCAAATGTATCCGTTTTTCCGATCAAGATAGTGAGCATTGGCAGAGGATGCTCAATCATCTATGGCAATTGATTCCAAATCTGAAGATTTGAAAGTCCTTGTCTGCGCTGCTTCTGATTTGTATTGCTTGAATTGACTTCAAAGAGCTTGAATACTGTTCGTTTTCTCGATATTTCATGAAAAACGTCAGTCGACATTTGACCTAACGACTGATAGTACCGGGGTATTTTTCATTGTTTCGGCTACAGATTTTAAGTTGCAAAGTGTAGACATTTATTAAAATTGTTAACATTCTTGTATCATTACCTTTTTTGTCAATGAACTACTTAGTTTTAGACATTGTACGTAGAAACATTGAACTGCTATATATCAAATCTACATCGAAATAGAAATGAATGTTGTTAAAACTTCGTCGATATATATCTATATGCCGAATAGAGGGTTACAACAAGACATCTACATTTCATGTAGTCGTTCGCTTGGTGCAGTGGTTAAAGCATCTGTTCTAGAGTTGCGAAGTAAGGAGTCGATCCCTACGTCGCAGGTTCGAATTCCATTGTGGGACGTGGAGACCGGTCCTTCGGATGAGACCGTATAAACCGAGATCCCGTATCGCAGTAGGTGCTGGCACGAAAAAGATACCTCCGTGCTTATGACCCTGAGTGCCGAGTATATGACAAAATTTGCAGCTCTCACCGGCAAGTGGTGGCGTCTCCATATGAGTGAAAAATTCTCTAGAGGGGTGTTAAACAATAAACAAACAAACAATCAATCAATCATTTGATGTAGATGCTTTTGAGTAAATTTTGCTTTAACGAGGTTCGTTCCTTCCTCACATTTCAGCAGGTTTTTGTTTTGTTTTTGATCTCTGTTCAATAAATTCTGCATAATGTTTTAGTTCTTTCAATAAATTTGAATTCTATGAGGCTTAAAAAACTATTTTCAATTCAGACCCAATGATTAAATTCCTTACCGAAAACATTTAGCGAGGAACTATATTTTGTGGCGGAAGGTTTATAATTAGAAGGTATTCAGTATTGTTAAGTTTGGGCTCCTATTTTTACATGCAGCCTATACACAGAGTAGTTTTGTGCAGTGAAATGTTCTATGCTGGTCCTAAATTATATATTTATTAACTGTCATGTCATGAATTCTATAATATTTTGCAAATCTATCAAATACTGTATATCTTGAAAGTCCTTGAAAAAATAGCTGAATTTAGGCTTAAAATTAGCACTATCTTAGTAATATCTAGAAATTAACATCGCAGACCCCAACTTTTTATTTTTAATTATATAGGATGATTTTCATCACTCTGCTTTATTTTATAAGAATGTCATTACTTTCAAATGATTTTATTTAACATTTTTAACATCAGAAAAATAACATTTTTGAGTGCAGAAAAGTCAAATAATTGACTATAATGACTGTGTTTGATCCAATAATTCATAATTATGTACAGATAAGAAATATTAAAGGGAAAACTTTGAACAAATGATTTATGTGTTAGACGTAATTACAGTGCAAAAAGATCATACGGTCGTCCATAGTGCTTAAAGAAGCCTACTGACCCCATTTTTTTTATTTGATTTTTTATTAATTTGATAACAGAAAACAATCTCCTTTTGAATTCATACAAAATAGGGTTGTTTATAAATTCCAAAAGTTTGCTAGAGGTCTTGAAAGACAATGAGAATCTGAAGTATTTTTTGAATATCAATACTTATTATCGGTGTACGTGTGTTTAAAGTCAAAATGTTTTTAAACAAAATTACTCTGCACAAGACCTATAACACGGTATGTAAATTCAAGACTTCCATTTTTATTGAAGAAAAAGTTCTCTATAATAATTTTGTTAATGAGTTTTTCTTTCTTTCATCGTGGGGAATGGTTGTTTAGGGGTTTGAAATGCCGTACATTTTGATGCAATTGAACTTTTTTTACTGAATTCAAAATTTTTAAAAGCTGTTCAATTTTTAACGTATCAAGTTTACTAAATGGTGCCCAAGATTAAAGGTATCCACATGTAACTAACATTTTTTTTTTAAAGTTGTTCAATATTTTGGGTTTATGAAGGTATATATTATTTACACCAATTCTTGCACTTGTTGTTATATACCCCTGAAGATTCTCATTCAATGCTGTGAGTATTTTCGTATAGGAGTAAATATTGTCATATTGCCTCGGTAAAAAACTACAAGAACCGGCTATGTATCTCTACTCGTACGGATTTTATGATGTTTAGGAATCTAGTTTTGTTATTAATAGTAATTGCATTAAATAAGAACATTAAAATATGTAAAGACAAAAATCTTTTATGAAAATACTGTAAATGAGACTCGTTTTTAGCCTGTACGTACGATTTTTGATGGAAACTGATTGGGAACAAGTAAGCATGCATGTATTTGATTCAACACATTTCAAAATGTTCTTATTTACACAAATATATGTATATATGTGCAAAAGAAGACGTTTCTTTCCGCCAAAATTACTAACTAGAAGTACGTTTACAGCATTTGAACAATACAAAAAATTTATTTTGATATCAACTGCATGTGTGTTTTTCATCATTATCAAACTATTATTTATTCAAGACTCGGTAAGAAAAAAATCAGCACCAATATCTCTGGGGCCCAATGTCTATTAAAAAGACTTTTTTAAAATACAAAATTACAACCATTTCATTATATTTCTTAAAATATTCATGGTGTCTTTGGTATTATCTGCATTTAACTCACAATTTATCTGCATTTTAATTTCCATATGAGACAGGCCCTGGGGGTTAGACCTATATCATATGGAAATTAAAAAATCTAAACATTCTTTGCTAAACTTATAAAGTACAGTGGTATATAGTGTTTTTATTCTAAGAATAGTATTACTATGCGTTATCTATTTCTCTAGAGGTACAATTTATGAGATATGAGGATTGTTCAAAAAATGAGTACACGAGTTTTATTTTGTACATTTTTTAAGAAGGATATGGAGATAACGAGCAGTATTCAATATCAAAGTCCATAAAACAATACAAAATAGAAGCAAAACAAACACAGACCCCCAAAACATCAGAGATGGGATTAGGTGCAATGGAGGAGTGAGCATACCCTGCTGACAGGTCACATACGTCATGTGCTCCTTGTCATGATCAGGACATAAAGGAAAAATATCCCTGTAATGTAATTTATGGTGTCAAAAGTGTTCAAAAATACATGTGATACTGTATACAGCCATTGTATTCTCTAGATAAGATCCTTTTGTAAACAGAGATTGAACAAGTCTAAAAGAAAATGTTTATCATTTTACGAAGAATTAGTTTTTTTTGTTTTGAACATATCTAATTGAAATAAATCAAATGGATCGGAAACAAGTTCTTTCAACTTACGAGTTCCTCTCCTTAAATATAACTATAACTGTATGTCATGCAGTTTAAACACAAGTAGTGCATAGAAATATAAATTCAAATTAGTGATACAGGTGAAATACTCAGTATTTGTTCAGTAACATAATAAAGATAACAATTTATTTTAAGTATATTGTGACGAAACCTTGTTCATCTATAAATAATTAAATATATGTACTGGACTTTAATCACACTCGCCAAAAGTTGTGCATGAAAAAATTAAAATAAATTTCTAATATTGTATACTTAGTAATTGTTGTAATGATAAAAAGGTGAAATAATAAACTCCTGCCTTTTCTTCGTACAGAATACTAATTTGATATTCTTCTTTATGTAACGTATGGTATAAATGAACTTGTTATAATGTAAAATGAATCACTACAAGATATAGAGGAAGAGAAAAGTTTATTCACCACAGTACGGAAGTTATTTGGTAATATTCATCAATCTTCAAAAGTTAATTTATCCAGAAAATTTAACGGGTTTTAATATTGCGAATTTTTGCCATTGTTTTTAGATAATCTAAAATTTGGCAGAAAAAATGTCCATCCCCACCAATATATTTTTAAGAGAAAGGACAGATTTTGTTGGTTTACTTAATAAATGTATGCAAACAGATACAGATGAACCTCTTTATAGTGTAATGGTTTATTCAATTTGTGCTTGAATATTTAACTCATTATATTTTACTCTAAACTAAATATCGTTATATTTTGTGTATTCTTTGATTATTTTTTATTGTAAAGTTTGGGGAAAAACGCACTCTATGCACTTTTGTGGTAAAATTAAGGGGTTTTTTTTGTTCTACCTTTTCTGTTTGATACAATTTATACATGTATATAATTTATATCTCTTGTAACACGTTTATTGTTTCAAATGAATAAACAGAAAAAGAACCCCGAGAATTATCCCTTTTGTGTATTCGATGATAAATAGACGTCAACCACGTTTCGATCGACATTATAACCGATTTTTAAACGGCAGACAAAACGATTTACCTAAATAAATAATTTAAGTCTTTTGTCTGAAACACGGGTTTCTGATGTTGATATAAATAGGTTAAAGCAATATGAGCTGCAACTTTGATGTCGGTATTTTTTGTTGCAAAATTGTAAATAAATATTTCAATGACACAAGAAAATAAGGTTGATAAACTTCTACTATTCATATTTGCGATGGAACAACTATTTAAAGCTTCGATTGAATCAAAATTACATTATTGTCGTCCTGTACAATAATGATTTCTTATATAAAACTGTGTATTGGATTGTATATAGAAGTCTTTCTTCTGCCTCATTTTATTCTAATTGATCATAAAGGTTTAAGTTACGTACACATTTATCATAATAACACAATTTAATAGTAATTTTTTTTTCTAAAATTCTGCTTATATTGCTTTAAGATAACCTCAAGTTAGAAAACTCTAGAATCAGTGTTGGAGGTCTTATTAAGTGTGTAAATAAAGAAATACATTTCATACAAAGCAGCTGGTTTTTAAATATTATTCCAGATTAGTAAAATAAACAAAAATAAAATAATAATTGCAATGTCTTACTCAGGAGTTCTTACTTGAAAGATACTCGATTGCCCAGTGAAAATTGAAAATGTTGACAAAGTTGTATAAAATCAATGCAGAAGATGTAAAAATTTAAGATTTGACACAGATTTTAAAATTTTTAGTCCTAAACTTAAAAATTTCTTTGAGAATATTTTTTTTTTAACTCCAATACATTAACAATACTCGGTTATATGCGGTAAGTTGTCATTTTTAAGTACATTATTCAACTATGCTGTTAAGAATCTGGAAATCCAACCATACGTGTGTTTTCCACTTCATAAGAATTTATCGTCTTATCTTTCCAAATTAAGAGTTAGTGTACATAATTTGTATGTTGAAACAGGTTGCTATTGTGATTCTGTCATATCTAGAGAAAAACATGTTGTTTCCATTGTAAAACTATTGAAGATGAACAACACTTTTTACTTTATTGTCTTTGATTAAGAATATATGATACAACTAAAAAATGGATGCCTGGAACGGTATATTTTTGTACTGGTTTCACTGCAAATGATGCAAATAACAAATTTCTATAATATTATAATATAAAGAAATTGTAAACATTCTGTGATGTTCAAAAGTCTGCCCTTCTGAAACCATCCTTATTAATCTATACAAATATTTGTTTTTTTTTCACTTTAAACCTCATTTCTGTGAAATTTAGAATAAAAAAATGAAAACTACGCAGTGAAACTCATTCATTTTACTCATTTAAGCATGACCCAAGTTATTTTCAATTTTTTTTTACATAAGTTTGTTTGTATCATCTGTCCTTCAAGAAGCAGAAAAAGTATTCAAGGTTACTAGATGTTAATACGTTATCTTGTTTTCTTAATCCATATAACTTTGTATCTACATAACAAATCTTTCTATAAATCAGATACTGTTTTAGAAACAAGCTTGCTACTGTTTAATATTTTGTAATAAATGGCTAACAACACATTCCTGTGTAATACTAGCATGTGCTTTAGTGCCAATAAAGAATTGAATTGAATTAAAGTAAATGAAAATATTTACGAACTATATAAGCCATCTAGTTCATATTTAGGGTTATCAAACAAAATAATTCATTAATTATTAAAAATAGATTTACTCATTTTTATTTTGCAAAACAATAAATAATGATACAAAATTACAGTAGGGGTGAGCACAAATAACTGTTTAACTCAACAATTTTTTGTTTTAATTTCAGGAATATATATAACGATGGTAATCTATGGAAAAAATTCTCATCAATTTCAGTTTGCCAGGCAAGATCAACAAATTTGTAACGTTCACTTATCGTCAACAATATTCCCTCAGGGGGAATAAAGAGAACAATTGCCATTAATCGATTGAATGTAATGGTCACTTGGCAGTCGCCATATTTATCGCTCAATGCACAAGAGCAAATGTCTGCAGACGACGTACAACAGACGATCACTGCTGAGAGGGAGACTCGCATTATGCAGATTCGTTAAGTAAATATCCTGCTTGAAGCTCGTGAGAATTTCAATGCACAATATCAAAAATTAAATTAATGCATCCGGGAATTGGTTTTGATTTCTGCTGACGAATCTATGACACTATAGTACAGAGAAATTAACCTTTGTGATGGTCAATAGATAATATTGATTTGCTCCAAGGACACTTAAACACAATAAAAGCATGACATTATCCAGTGTTCAGCGACAATATCAGACATCACAGTCATTTTATATAATATCTGCTTCTGCACATTTCTCTGGAACCTCGAACACAGAGTTATCCAAAATTTGTTTCTGAATATTTGTAAACGTAACTGTCTCAGGAGAATATTCCCTATCTCCAAGACTTCGTGCTCGATCAGTGTCTTTCCACCAGAGAAAATAACATGTATCACCTTCGGGGACGACCCCATATTCTCGCTCAAACACTCGATCAAATTCTGAAATGTCTGCCTTGTACACGTGCACACGAGTATTAACCGTGCCATTTCTCGTAATTATTTCCCTTTGGAAAACTGCATTATCTGACAAACACATTTTCTCAAATGTAATAGAGAGTGATCTCATATAGCAATCGTCTCCCACAGTGTATTCAGTTCCAGAGGTGTAGTTAGTTAGTATTCTTAACTGAAAATCTCCTGATTCAGATCTCATAAAAGTACAATTCCTATCTTCATCATAATAATATGTTCTATGATCCTAAAAAAGAGATGTAAAAAGTTCATTTTTTTTAAAATATAACATAAGAACTGTTTCTTCCCTTATTGTAAAAAAAGTATTTGAAATTATTTTCTGTCAAATTTGTGGTTTCTTTATGAACATATAGCTTGTATTTTATTTTAAATAAAGTCTTAATGAGCAGAAAGCATTAAAAATACAAAATTCATCTATAAGTGAAGGATACTACTTCTAGGTTTATGAAAAAAGAAGACACCGACATCTTAAAACATATACTTTTATAAAAATCAGCGTTTTAAAGGTTGAGATACTTACCGTGTAGTAATATTTTTCTCCTCCAAATTCCTCGTACCCTTTAACTGTCATATCAAACTGGATCTGCTTAGGAAGACAACACGGCTGGACAAATTGCAAAGCCGAAAACAGAGCCACGAGGCACCAGAATTTCGACATTCTTCACAATAAGCCGATTTACCTTTCTACATTTCTGCTACATTTTCAACTACATCCTCCCTGAAAGAAGCCGGCCTCGAAAATCGACCAGAGTCGATACTGTCAGACACTATAATAGGCCGTTTCCTTTTTCTGCTTATTACACTGAGCAGGCTATTACAATAACGAAGAATTTGCGGTTTATATACTCCAATAATTCTGAGTATCAGTAATGGGAACTTAATCGACTGTCAGAGGTCAGGTCAAACGCTCAAATAATGATTTCAATGACTAGATTTTCCCCCACTTTATAAAAAGAAACAAATTTCCACTTCTTATCTTCAGTTACATGTCTCTATTTTAAAAAAAAAAGCTTTGAATGTTACGTGTTTGAAGAAAGATTCTTATTTAAAGCTATTTCTTCATGACATTATCGTCAAAGGGTGTCAAAGAAAAATGTTCTACGAGACGTGATTAGGTATTAGACGTGAAGGGATAATATCTATGGAAACGATAAAAAAAATTAGTTGCAATGTGTGCATGCGCAGTTTTTTTTCGTTCTTGTATTATCTACGGCGTTATATCTTCTCTATTTCTTTTATAAAGATATGAGTATTATGATGTTTGTAAATTTATTCTCTAAGTCATTGTTTTGGACTCCATATAAAAATACAAAGGACAAGTACATTCATTGGCAAGACTATAACTGACAATCAGCAACGAAGTTGCAAGGGTTTACAGTAATTTTTTCACCCATGTGCGTGCCTTACGTCCTTAACTCTATATAATGGAGTGCAATTTGGCCTGTTAAATTTTACAGAGGTAGTATACACAAAGGACAGAACTCTCTTTAAGGTTAGAAGTTGAAAATCTACGTCGGAGTTGTTAAATAACTAATGTACTCTACATAATTTTATATATAATGACACCTGGTGTAAGGCTTTGATATGGAAAAGAGTTGGTAGGTAAGATGAGAAGTCAATGCAAGGTATCCGTATATACATACAATTTTCATTGTTTTATCATTTATTTTAAGATTGTGTTGACTCATCAAACTTGAAATAACAGACTCCACAGAAGCTGATGCATGTTCTCCATACTTAAATACAAGACTTTGTTGGCAATTCAAAATAGAAACTGTATGACAAGAAGTGGGACAGCAGCTTCTTAATCTTTAAAGTATAATATTCACATTTTCTTAAACTGAAGCAGAATATTGACACATAAGTTTACATGACAGAACTTTGAAAACTTGTATAATGACAACATTAAGAAAATTCTATTGTCATTCTAACGACTTTCTTATCCTTAAACGTAATCTGACAGACATGTTTCAAATGAAAAAGATGAGGAAAACAAAGTATTTTCAATCTATCTCATAATCCTGAAAACTAAGCAAAACATGCCCAGGACCGAAAAAAACCACCTGTACCCTGGGAGAAGGTGCGTGGGAGAAGATGACCGGTCATGGTCGTTGTATTGATCTGGTTAATGAAGTAATCCCTATTGATAAATACATAATCACCACGCAATTAGTAGGAAACCTGCCAGTCAATATACGCGACCCAACTAAAGGTTGTGCTTTCTAAAAAGTATATGTCAACGACCAGAGAATGTGCTTTAAAATACTTGTAGGAAGCAGTACAGCATACATTACTCAAGAATGTTTCAGTTTTACACTTTTTCTTAAAAAAAAAGATTGATATTGAAAATCTTGACAATTGCTTTGCATTTCCGTAAATAAGGATACAGATATCCTTATAATTCCCATTCAAAAGATCAGATAACTTTAAATAACGTTTAAGTTATATAAATACTTTTAATGAGAGTGAATTCAGGAGCCGATAACTATATTGGATTTTAAAACTTTAAAAAGAATCTTACTAAGATACTTTGAATGATCAAGTAAATGTTTCACAAAGCCCCTATTTTTATCACACAGACACACACACCCTCTCTCGCAAACACACACAAAACCAACACAAAAAGGAAACAAAACTTAAGACATTGTGTTACAACATAAAAAGTGATTTGTATAAATGTTGAATTATCAAAGCTGTCAAAGAACATTTAGAAACCTGAAAATCCAAATTTTGCAGAAAAAAAAATCAAAGTTGCTTCATGCGCTTTGTTTTTTTCAAAACCATTTTAAACAAAGGCAAAAGTGATTCGCATAAGTTTTATATTAAATTTACATGAATATATGCATTCTTGGCAGGAGAATGACGAAAAACAAGATACATAAAATACATGTGAAATTCAATGGGGTTTAAACGAAACATAGGAGTTAACGAACAGTACTCAAGCTCAAAAGTCCACAAAACAATACAAATTAGGAGCAGAGTAAAAACGGACCTCCAAAACGTGAGGTGGGATTAGGTGCAATGGAGGAGTGAGTATCCCCTACCGACCGATCACCCACCGTGTGCTCCATATGAATACAAAAATAGGTCTGCAATTCGAGTATATTTTAATGTCAACTTCAGATTACTTGTTTACGATGGCCGATATCAGCCTGTCTAAAATAAAATTACACGACCTATAATTTTTCTTTTGTACATGTACATTTCCTGAAATTTGTACATGTACAAAATAAAAAAAAGTTAATACGGCCTATAATTTTGTCTTTTGTACATGTACATTTCTTGAAATTTGTACATGTACAAAATAAAAAAAGTTCTTTCGCAAAGAGACAAAATGTACATGTACAATTCTTAAAAGTTGACAAAAAAATCTATAGCGGTATATGTAAAAGATTTTGTCACTATATACGAGTATATAGTGACAAAATCTGGAAGTATGCTAATTATAATTTTAAATAAAAGAATTGTACTCGAAATTGTAATTTACATATACCGCTATAGATTTTTTGTCAACTTTTAAGAATTGTACTTTTTTTTATTTTGTACATGTACAAATTTCAAGAAATGTACATGTACAAAAGAAAAATTATAGGTCGTGTAATTTTATTTTAGACAGGCTGATATCGGCCATCGTACTTGTTTGTAGAAAGTTTGAACAAAATAACTTTGCAATTTACCAATGACAAGGTTAGAAAATTTACGAAGTGCATTTTTTTGAAAAAGCAACTGTAAATGATATTACGACGGCGTATTAGTGCCATTTTAACAATGTAGAAATTTTTTTTTAAATCGTTTGTACGATTTAGTAAATCGTTTGTACGATTTAGTAAATCGTTTGTACGATTTAATAAATCGTTTGTACAATTTAGTAAATCGTTTGTACGATTTAATAAATCGTTTGTACAATTTAATAAATCGTTTGTACAATTTA
>PRKT01000002.1:4205119-4268961 GCA_003671525.1 Saccostrea glomerata | reverse complement strand
CGTTTGCGCCGAGCCATTCAACTGATGCTATAATTCATTGTGCTGCTGCTGCTTAAAACAAACTCATTTACTGTGAAAATGTGTGCTGCTTTCAACAAATTCATGAATTGGTCTGCTTTGCTTGCTTGAAACAAACTCAATTGCTGTGCAAAATGTGTACTGCTTCCAACAAATTTCATGGACAGTGCTTTGCTTGCTAAAATATCTTTAGTAACGTTCGCGGTTTGATAACCCGGAACGATAACTACATAGTTTTACATGTAAACTTGTAAAGTTAATTTAAAATACATGTACATAAAATTTAATTGTAAGGTTAATTACCGTTCGCGGTATACCCGGAACGGCCATTATTATGCTTATTATAAGTACATGTACATGTAATATTTTGCTATCATGTTGCTTGCTGCTGCTGCTTGTTGTAATTATTTGGGGTCGCCCTTTACGCTTGGCGACCCCTTGCTGCTTTAAAATATGCCACGACCAACAATCGCCAATATTAAAATAAACGTGTATAAAATCATGTTTGTTTTATTTTCCTCTTTATAAATAATTGCAGTTTTGCTTCGAATTTTAGTAGTTTTCAGTTTTCGGGATAGGGATTTTCTCTTTTCGTGAATGATAGGATATTTTACAAGTTAGATTGCTGTACAACCAAAGGGGATAATTTCATGGTGATACAATTTACCAATTTAAAAAGGTTTTTATCTCTTTAAATTAAGAAAGACCAAATGGAAATGCCGTATTGAGGTTTAAAAACTAAGCATTTTTATTTCTAGGAGTATCAACATTAACGAAACGGTTGACTTGTTTCAACCCTCCCCCTCATATACAGATTCATAGATCGTTTCTCTCTCGGACATATGTGAATGAAGAGCAATGAGACATATTTTAAACAAGAAAGGCTACTTTCTGTAATTGCTGCAGAAAAGTATTATTTGTCCATGTAAGCTTAATGTTTGCTGTTGGCATTTTTTTCCCTTTTTTTTTAATAAAAAGATTACTGTATTCCACGACTGCTAGACTGAAAGGACGTTGCTATCTATATACATGTATATTACATATTTTAGTTTTAAATGAGGCATCATAATGGCACATTTAACATTGCATGGTAAAACGGATTAGAATCATGAGACACTCTCTTTGATGATACAGAAATGAATTTTTTTTTACGACAGCACAATATTTTCATATTCATTTTTTACCGGTGGAAACCGCCCGATTTACATATGTAAATGACCAATAAAGGTGCTTGAAATCCAATCAGACTCGCTTTGGCAATAATATTCAGATTTGTGTTGAAATTATGCGGAAACCTTTCACGATTAACGAGGTAGTTTCTCTGAACTAAATGCGTTGAATTGATTTATATCGTTTTTTGTTACGCATTTTGTCACAAATTCTTTCAACCCATTTAATTCTGATTATTCTGTAAGGTACTTTGTTCGGAGTTTTTATATTGATTCTTTTTGCACCCACTACAATAAAGCGAAGATAAATGGTTTTCTTTTGTGTCAGAACCTCCATTATGAAATTCATTTTTTAAATTATTTAATCCCAGAGAATATGCTTCATTACAGATGTGATATATTTTACGCCCATACACGAAATCCCTAGATAATCAAAATAAAACAAAATAAAATAAATAAATAATTTTTAAAAAATATATCAAGACAAAAAAATAAACAAAATAAAGACATTTCAGTCTAGAATTCTAGTATATTGGACTAAGAGATATTCCCTGAAAAATAAATTCATGCTTGTAAGAGAAATGTAGTAGTATTTTGTATAAGTGCCATCTTCCCAAGTCAAGAGTTTCTGATCCGCTCCACTCAAAATGTGAAGCGGATGGGTAAAAAAATCTTGACTTTGGAAGATGTATAAGTGCTTGCTTGAAGAAGACCCCTTCCCCCTCCGGATCACAGGTACTGTGCTTGTTTTGTTTAAAAGTATAACACCCTTGCGTTATTATTATACTATTGGTTAAAAAAGGTTATTACAGAAAAAAGTATATGTGCAACTGAGCTTTAAACTGAGAAAAATCACTTTTGATCTTAATCTTACTTTTATTTTAAGGAGGAATGCAACACCATATGATTTCACAGATCGTTAAGACGTCCATTTTAAACTATATGGTTTTAGCATTAAAAGATCAATATAAGCTTTTAATTAATTATTAGAAAAAATTCAGATAATTTTTTTAAGTGTCTTATGTGCTTATAAGATGCTTTATTTTCTGTTAACAAAACATAATATGAATGCCTTATCAAATAAAAGGAAGGTTGGATAAACAATTTTATTTTCTAAGCAAAATATTTAAAACCATTTAAATAAAAAATAATTTGTGAAAATAAAACATTATTTGTAAATAGATTTTTTTAAACCTCGGCAATCCACAAAACTGTGGATATGAATGTACAGGTACTTGATTGGTCATCACTTTGGATAAAACAAAACCCATCCGTTAGAATACAGAGATATCCATCCTTTATTTCTTTTCACTTGTAATGCTCATTACATTATTTAAATTGTATTTTAGAGGAACTGGGATTTGATTCTCCAAGTGGTAGTCCAACTTATACCTATAGCTCCCTTTCTAAGGAGAAAATTCTTCAAAATCATTTGTTTGTTTTGAATATGTTAAATATTCCCTACAATTAACATGAATTCGAATAACCATATCTATATTGATTTCCAAAACTTCATAAAAATCCTTACAAAGAAAGATACATAGCAGTTCCAATAAATATTCTTCCAAGCCTTTTTTTACTCCTCACCAAAATATTAACAGTAGTGAAGGAGAAAGTTCAGGAGTATTGTGTAACAATATACTAATAGTCGAGAAGTGGCGCAAATCAGATGTGGATACTTAAAAATTCCAAGGAGCTTTTGGACAATTTGAAATCACAAAATTTTACCAAAACTACGACTTTTCAACTTTATATAAAGGCATTTTGATATCAATGCCGACTGCTTTTCCAATAAAAAGGGAACTCGTAAGTTTACTCACCTAGTCAGTGGTCATTTGCAAAAAATATTCTGATTGTACACACAAGTACATGTACTCTAAAGTTGATATGAAAAAGATGTTTGAATTTCTGATTGACCTGGAGTTGGAATTTTCATGGGTACCAATCGTTTCGCGATTTAAGCAGACCTATTTTTGTATTCACATGAGACAGAATTTGTCGAAAACCTTATACGTGAAAAGAAAAAACACTTGTTGTGGCCTTCATCTCGACATTTCGATTTACATGTATCGATCACTTTACAATCGCCTACTTCCCTTATTTATATAGTAATATACCTTCATCACCTGCATACAGGGCTTATATCTCTCTCAGTTGATTGATTGTATATCGTTAACGCCCCTCTCGAGAATTTTTCATTCATATGGAGAAGGCACCACTTACCGGTGGAGAGCTGCTTTGTCCTATACTCGGCAATCATGGCCATTAAGCAGGGAGGGATCTTTTTCGTACCATCACCTACTGGACCTCGGTTTATACGGTGAAGGATATGGAGATAACGAACAGTATTCAATATCATAAAACAATATTTATAAAACAATACAAAATAGGAGAAGAGCAAACACGAACCTCAAAACATCAAAGGTGGGATCAGGTGCAATTGAGGAATGAGCATCCCCTGCCGACCGGTCATATTCGTCGTGTGCTTCTTGTCATGATCGGGAAATAACTGAAAAATCCGTCGTCAATTCAGTGTATAAATAATGGGACTAACAATTAGTAAGAAAAACGTCAGTCTGCATTTGACTCAATTAGAAGAATTACACGCTTAGTTTGGACTTTCAGTAAGGCGTGGCATTCTCGACGTTGCCTTAGCTTCTGAAATTTACACAGCTTCCCTTCACTGTTGAAATATACATATAATAGAAATGCGGCCGAGTATCAACTGGTGCAGTGAATAGCCAATAAAAAGTTCTCTCACGGCACAGAGGTGGGACATAATTCGTCTCATCGTTATCAACAACAATTTTAAGTTCTTGATGTTATTAATTTCGTAACCAATGAGAATCTACTAGTATTCGCCATTGCGTAGCGCCGTGAAAGTCACGCCCTACGGAAAGTCCAAAGTAAGGGTAAAATCGTCCTATAAATTGTATTTGTTGACAAGGTCATTGTATCGACCATAGAACTTACGAAATGATGACTTAAAACGAGACAGCTGAAATTCTTGTTTCATCAACTTATTTGTCAATAATTTACCTCGTTTTAGAATTTGTTCATACTTAGAGCATGCTATTGCGTATCGAATCAAGTGGGATATATAAACTCCGTATGCATGTGATGAAGGTATATTGCTGCATAAGTAAGGAAAGTTGACAATAGAAAAAATAAAGTAAACGAGCTTGGTTTTTTGATAACCATTTACGTCATTTTCAAGTAAAATATTCAAGTATGAAACAGGTCTCATCCGAAGGACCGATGTCCACGTCCCACAGTGGGATTCGAATCCGCAACATAAAGATATAACGTAAGGTTATATAAATTCTAACCACTGCGCCACGTGGGCTGATATGCAAGAGTATGCTTGCCTGTAAACAATTTCTGAAACGAGGTCAGTTATTGAAAACAAGTTAATGAAACGAGAATATCAACAGTCTCGTTTAAAGACATCATTTCGGAAGATCTATAGTCTATACAATGACAATGCAAGCAAATGAAATTTATCATTAAGTCAAAAGCTGACTGACGTTTTTCATACTTATTGTTAGTCCATTATTTACACACTATATATTTTTTCGTTATTTCCCGATCATGAAAAGGATCACACGGTGTTTATGGCCGTTTGACAGGAGATGCTCACTCCTCCATTGCACCTGATCCCACCTCTGATGTTTTGGAGGTCCGTGATTGCTCTGCTCCAAATTTATATTGTTTATAGAACTGTGTATATGTAACCATGTTTAAGGAACTGTGTGTATGTAACCATGTTTATCGAACTGTGTGTATGTAACCATGTTTACAGAACTGTGTGTATGTAACCATGTTTATAGAACTGTATGTTCATAACCATGTTTATAGAACTGTGTGTATGTAACCATGTTTATAGAACTGTGTGTATGTAACCATGTTTATAGAACTGTGTGTATGTAACCATGTTTATAGAACTGTGTGTATGTAACCATGTTTATAGAACTGTGTGTATGTAACCATGTTTATAGAACTGTGTGTATGTAACCATGTTTATAGAACTGTGTGTATGTAACCATGTTTATAGAACTGTGTGTATGTAACCATGTTTATAGAACTGTGTGTACGTAACCATGTTTATAAAACTGTGTGTACTTAACCATGTTTATAGAACTGTGTGTACTTAACCATGTTTACAGAACTGTGTGTACGTAGCCATGTTGATAGAACTGTGTGTATGTAACCATGTTTATTTAACTGTGTGTACGTAACCATGTTTTTAGAACTGTGTGTACGTAACCATGTTTATAGAACTGTGTGTATGTAACCATGTTTATAGAACTGTGTGTACGTAACCATGTTTATAGAACTGTGTGTACGTAACCATGTTTATAAAACTGTGTGTACTTAACCATGTTTATAGAACTGTGTGTACTTAACCATGTTTACAGAACTGTGTGTACGTAACCATGTTGATAGAACTGTGTGTACGTAACCATGTTTATTTAACTGTGTGTACGTAACCATGTTTTTAGAACTGTGTGTACGTAACCATGTTTATAGAACTGTGTGTATGTAACCATGTTTATAGAACGGTGTGTACGTAACCATGTTTACAGAACTGTGTGTACGTAACCATGTTTATAGAACTGTGTGTATGTAACCATGTTTATAGAACTGTGTGTATGTAACCATGTTTATAGAACTGTGTGTACGTAACCATGTTTATAGAACTGTGTGTACGTAACCATGTTTATAGAACTGTGTGTATGTAACCATGTTTATAGAACTGTGTGTATGTAACCATGTTTATAGAACTTTTTATCTGATCCTAGAAAAAAGCTTGTATGCCTCGTGGACCCAAAATCTTATCCTTTTTTGAGAGTATATGGGTTTGTCTGTTTGTCTGACAAATCTCTTATCATTTAAGAGTACTGTAGGATATGATACAGTTTTTTTTTTAAGTTAAAAAGATAATTATATTCTCCAACCAATCATGGCATAAATTTTCCTAAGAGTAACATTCCAGGTTCTTTATTTAAAAAATAAACCTTAAATTTGCAATTTGTTTTTATTTCGCTGATAGAAATAAAAATTAGACTAACTTTCTAAGTTATACATGTACATACAAAATATTTGAAATGCAAGGATCATGCAGATCTATGCATTTTGGAAATTATCTTTAAAATTTCCTCGAAATGAGAATGGATGGAAATGTTTTATGCTGCAGGGTGATTTCATCTATTACACAAATGGACGGAGGTTATGTCCCTTGATACTGTCATGGTACATCAGAAAGATGCCGACATTTTATTATCTGTCACCTGCATCAAACTCAGAGCAGCCGAATGTTCGCGAGACTTCATTCTCAATGCCACAAGACTTTCATCAATGGAGCATCTTTCAGCACTTGAAACTGCAAAGTAAAGGATTGTTTTCAGAGAACAGAAATCGTTTTCAATGCCATGCAGGCAGTCCCAAGACTACACATACATCATTTTAAATGTACAGTTGAACCTGTTTAGTATATTTTAACTTCTTACAATCCCATTTGCAATCCTGTTTGCAACTCTTTTAAGCTGACAAAATCTGTGCTGGTACTATTATATCTAGTAACTGAACATATAAGCATAATTTATTCTACAACTTATTATATTCACCTTGCACCTTTTCTACTTTGTATAAATCTAATCACATGAATGTGGGCAATACATTTTGATTAATAGATAACCAAAGAAGTTCAGTCCTTTTGTTATAGAAGCATACATGTAAAACTGGATGACACTGGCATTGTTACATTTATGATTATCATTCATTTTAAGTTTGATTCCTATGTTTATACTCTACCCCCAAATATCAACTTACCGGAAGCTATATGAGCACTGTATGGATGGAGGGTTGATTTGGTGACGTCACTGAACCCATGAGGATTAAAATGATTAGAAGATGACTGATAGGCGAGAGCTGACACTGATGACGTCACGGGTGAACACCAGTTACTTGAAAGTGAGTCGTTTGGATTTGGTATACCATGCATCTGTAAAATGAAACGATGTTTCAAGCATTGCTGGCAGATTATATGGCAGTTGATATTTATGTCAAACAAGTAAATGACCAATCAACTTCTACTTTTCTTTCTTTGAAATGATAAAGGAAAGGTATGATTTAAACCTGTGAGGCGTGCGATAAATAATTCTCCATAAGTCCAGCGTACGCACTGTCATTGTTTTTCATGGAGGTGATATTTTGGAGGTGATGAGTCATGGTATTCCGATGCCAGATGGTGTCTGAAAAATATAATGGTTAATACTGCTACATTTCCCTAAAACTTTAAGATCTTCTAATAGACAAAATAGTGTAAAATTTTCTATTCTCTTATTTTTTTTTTAAAAGACCATAACAATTAACATTATTTTTACAATTGCATGTACCTGATACAGAGGGTAGAGTGTAACTTGGGGCAGTCTCGTGAAGAAGGTAGGATGAGGCGCCCCCTTGCGGCATATGTAGAAGGCTGTTCAAAGTGGAAATCTGGTTACTTCCCATTTGTTTCCGCCATCTTGCTCTTCTATTACTGAACCAGACCTGGACCCGGGCCTCTGTCAGTTTTGTCCTCTGTGCTAGTTCCTCTCGCGTATATATATCCGGGTAGTGAGTTCTCTCAAAAGCACGTTCTAATTCCTCTAATTGTTCCGCCGTGAAAGTAGTGCGGCTCCGTCTTTGTTTCCTTTTAACGGATAGCCCTGGCTCAGAGTCGCAATCAGATTCTGAAAAAAGTTATCATTAATACAACTGTAATACATGTAGCCTTTTGAAGCAGTAGAAAAACTTTAAAGAATTATTTGGTTACTATGAACATCTGATCTAAAACACGTAAAATCTCGAATGCTGTCGGAAAGTATCCATTTAGGCTGCGTTACAAAACATTTAAAAATTTATTCACATGCATTTTGTCTATCAATAATCATGTTATAATCTAGTAATTGACAAATAGTTTGATAATATTTTTTTTTATCTTTTGATGGTAAAGTCAGATAAACAGTTGTGTCCACACGCTGAGACTGAAAGATTGATTCTTACGCTTATGTCAAACGATTTCGTTAACCAACAGTTAATCCATAAATGATCAGTTTTGATTATTTCTTTTGTGGATTCTTTACAAGTCTTTTGACTCTGGGCTGGGTTACTGGGGACAATCTAGAGAACAGCGCTGGATTAAAGCGATCGCGCGGAAGATGTTTGAAAATTCGCAGCAGGCAGCGTCTCGGGCGACATAAAGAGAAATTCTTTCTCCATTGGTTGCTTATTTGATAGGGTGTTCAGACGGAAATTTCATGTATAATTGTACATTATTGCATCGAAAAATTCATTTTATTTCTATTTTACTTTTTACAATGTGCTTGGTAAACAAAAATTAAATTATGGATATTTTAGATTTGCGCGAATCATGTTGAAAATTAGCAGGGGTTACGAATGGAAAGCATAGAGACCTTTTCTAATTTCCTCAAACGAAATAATGCACAAACAATCAGTATCAGCGCATGCCTCAGATATATAAGACTGTAATATCCCCGATCTCCCCAGGGCGCTTTAATCTATTTTAGACTTTAATTCTTGTCTTCATATTTTTCAAATCTGGAAATAACTTTCATTTTCCCATAAAAAGTCATCATTTGGAACCCTATCGGGAGAGATCATTGATGTGATACCCACCACACCGTTAAGGTCGCGTTCGGGTTCCCTCGGGTCATATTAACAACTGTCATAAAACACTTAAGAAAATGATATCCTCTGCTTTCCAGGTGTGTCCAATAACAGAAATTTAGAGGTGAAAAATCATTAATCTTCAAAATTGAAATTGCAAGCTTTGTGCATTTTGTTAGGAAATTATTCACCCATATTAGTGAATTTTCCACATCAATGTTATAAACAGCGTGAAATTTTTATGTCTTTTTTCTGAAGTTTAGAAAATAAATGATGTATTTCTAATCTATCCGTTGCTTTAATAAACCATAAAGACATTTGGGGTCATAGATTGCAGATGAAAATGGCCGAAGCATGATTTCAATTTTCTGCGTGCTTTATTTAAGGCATTTGATAGAAACTAGCTTTAGTAAAAACATGCAGGGGCAGATGTATCTTAAAGCTTTGTGCTGAACTACGATTCTTCATTGATAATAAATTGAAATTAAACATAGTCTACATTATCATGTACTTATCTACATTATCATGTACTTATTTTAATGTAAAAAAATATTTCATTCAGTTAAAATATTTTTCAAATTAATTCTACAGTGTAGTTTTCTTTGACCAGTTAATCTTGTAATTCATATAAGAAAATATTTCTCATATTCATGAATTTCGGATTGCATAATATTTTAAAACTCAAGTTCTAGATGTATATATTCCATAATTGTTTTCAACATCCGTGATCCTGTATTAATATCTATAAAATTTTGATTTATTTCGCAGACTTAATTTTTCTGTGCGTGATTGAAAAATGTAATGTTCATATGTAATATTCCATTCGATAATTTTGAGATCTTCATTCGACAATCTTACAATTTGTAGGCATGGTTTGATATTCTGTTCTAGAACGTATTATCTCTGTGGATAAAACTTGCGATTCATATACGATAATCTCTTGATTTATGATTAATATTCATACGTAAAGCTGATAATATTTTAGAAATTGCTATTTATTTTATTATTTTAAATACTCGCTATTTATTTTTTTGCTGCAATTATTATTGAGGTGGGTCGATGAATAAGTCTGGAAAGAAACGAAAGTGATTTTTTTTTTGGTTTTTTTTATAAACTTTAATAATCAAATTGGAGACGAATTTAATTATTTAGTGAAATGTAATGTATAATGTTATAATTATATGTAATAATTTGATGACAGATACTGATCCTAAATTCTTCAGAAAACTGTGAATTTTTTATTACCAAAATTTTTAGCGCTTTTTGCCCCTTAAATTTCTGCTCGTCAATAATTATTGTAAATATGTACCTCTCGTACCATTCATCTGGTTTCTGAGAGAATATATGAATGAAGAAAGTAGTTATTTATTTTATTTTCTCATTCATATACGTCACTTCGATAAAATATCATTTGTTATGCTTATTAACAGTTTGATATTCATATTTTAAAACCTGTTTTTCATAATTGATAATTTCTTGATTTATATCGCATATTAAAATCTAGAATATCGCAAATAAAATACTTGCTAACAAGTTTACGAATATAATTCAAAGTTTTAATTTAAAAATAAAATCAAGGATATTGCATCTTGTGAATTATTGTGTACCTTGTGTATCATGTTTATCAATTTTTCGAATGCAAGCCACAATTTAAGAATTTGAATAACAATTTTTGAATATAAAAAAATCTTAAAAGCTTTCACATGTGGAAAACAAGATATTGCTCATAAATTATTAATGAATCAAATACATCTATTATTGCGATTTGTATAGTAACGCAACTCTTTACATGCTATAACGAAATCATAAGCATGTATACCTGTAAATGTATGCGTAATAGTATAAATTATAGCAAAACCGACGTAATGAAAGTTTCATCAACGATGATGGAGCAATAGTTTGATCTGCTTCTTTCCAATAAATTTAAATATTTGTTATTACATCTTTTTTCATCAAAAAAAAAAAGAAGAGAGAGTTATTTCTATTTTTAATTGCTTTTATAACCATATTAAATAAAATTCAATTTTCTTTTAAGATCATCCGTTAAATTTTAATTTTGGTTCAAAGACCTTCAAAATCTAGGGTATCTGAGCTTTTTCTTTTGTCTTGATCAGCATCAATTTTGTTTGACCACACCAAACGACTGAATCATTTCCGGTCGCCTGCAAGTCTGTAAATCAATTTCTAATTCACCGCACACGATTTTGTTTCAGTCTTAGTAAAATAAACATTGTTTTCCTATTCTTTGTTTGATGACCGTCGCTATTAAGATGGAAACCCCCATATTTACCTTGAACATCTGTAGTCATATTATATATACTTTTTCACTGATAATTATAATTTTATTATTCAAATGACATTTGAGGTCTTTATTTTTCTTCCTAGTTTTTAAGTACACATATATTTTTTTTAACAGGACAACCAATTTAATAAAATGTTTTTAAATAAACAAATAAGATGTATAACATACCTTAACAACAAAATTCTGAATTGTAAAAACAATTGATTACAAAATATTCACAGAAGGGTCTTAAATTTTATCCGTTCTGTTTGTTTTTACATTTTTAGATTTAATTTAATTTATTTTATTTCTTGATATGTAATGATAGCCGTCCTTCAAAATCCAATATAAACGTGCATTATCCACGTAAATAAATAGATAGCGCATTCACGAGAATGATTCCTGTTAATTAGCTGCAGCCCAGATGGTCAGTTTCCGCAATGCTATTTCAGTATCGACAGCACGCGCGGCATGAAAGTGACGTCACGTTGTTTCAATTTCACACCCCGTGGTCCCCTCAGAAATCGATTTGATCGACTTCATTGACTTCAAAGTTAATCAAGGTGGACGTAATATTTCTACTCAGCACGCTCTTTTCAATAAACTTTGTATTTCTTTAAACCATATGTATTAAAGTCCCGATAAAATTATCTTTTTAAGGTTGAAAACTATAGGAGATTTGCCCGAAGACTCTTTCTTTCCTGCTGTGAAATGCCCACGGGTTGTGTGACGTTTTAGGGGTTACGCAAAGGACCACCAAAAAATCAAATTGTTTTTTTTTTTATCACCGTAACTTTAGTTTCCTGTCCCATCCTCTATAATGTATAAAGGAGGCAATAATCTATCGAGCTTCCAGAAATTTATCTGACACGCGTTTTATCTTGTCGTAATTGATTGCCCTAATTGATTGACACCGTCAATATTAATTTAGTATGGTAATAAGATGTCCATAACTCTGATAAAGTTCTGCGAATCGACAACTCTTTCTAAAAAGACACATTTACCTAGGCCTAAAGGTACCGTGATGTATCAAATATTTTTCAATGTTGCAAAATAAATCTAAGATTTTATTTTGTTCATTTTTATTTATTTATTATCTATTTATTTATTTATTTATTTATTATTGAAGAAAAAAAAGATATAAAATATGCTGATTCAAAAGAAAAAGCAACTTTTACGAAAATTTAGTTTTCAGAAAAAAGAAAGAAAATAGAAATATTTATGCACATATAATTCAAATAATTTTGCATTTTACTAGTCGAGAACATTTTTCAGTTAAGATCAATTACAAATACAAACATTTTAGTCCCCCTCCCTTTCAAACATATTGTAGTATTCCTGAAAATGTCGATCTCTCCACTGTTTTGCTTCTTCAAGAATATTTGAAACAATTCAATATATAACTGCTTTAAAGTTAACCTATTGCGTATACTGTGTATTAAAGACCACGCATTGATACACATTTTGCGAGCTTGTTTTTGAATCCTGGTTAGTATATTATGATTTTATCTGTGTAGAATAAATATTTTTTTTGACCAGTTAGATTTATTTAAGTTCGCTCCGCAGCAAAATCCAACTTGACACCGTTACCAATCTCCGGCACTACGTAACACGATTTTATCAGGATATAATTATAGGCATGAAATCGGTAATCTAAAGTCATCACAAGTATAGAAAGTTTGTATAGTAATAGATTTTTATCAGTGACCCATGAGAGTGTTTGGATGACATTGTCCACTCGTCATGTGACTTGATTTAGCACGTCACGGGTGTCCGCAGAAACTTAACGAAAACATCGTGTCGTTTTCCAATCACTTGCAACGTCTACAAATGATTCCAATTTATTTTTCATCCCCCTTGAAAAAGCAGTTTTATTTAATTCATGTAAAGAGAGAGGTTATTAATGGAAACAATTTCTTTGTGATTTTTTAAAGGAGAAATAACGTTAAAACAGCGTTTAAAATTTTTATTTTTAATTGAATTATTCTGTACATGTTTCGTGCAATAACATCCAGAATGGAGTAAAGATTTCCAACATCTTGTTAAGTGATCAAAGTTTTAGAAAAAATCTTACGAAACAATCCGAGTGAATATTTTAGCATTATTTCAATTCGTCGATAGTTCATGAAATAATGGCACAACTTGAGTTTAAATAGTTATGGCCTAGATGATAATATGCCAGTAAGTTCCAAAACTGTCCAAGAAAATACTATTAAGATGACATTATTTTTTCCCAAAAGTAATGGTGTATGAGATAGCTTAAAATTAATGGGAAAACTACATTTGATAGATTTCTTTCATTTCTTAGTGTAATTTAATTTTTTGTTCATTACTGTTCAATTTGTATGTTAATTCATTAACTATTTTGAGACATTCTTAAATAATAAATATTGAATACGAACGAGTTGCATTGGTAAATATAAATGTAACCAGGTAACAGGTACATATTTTTAAAAAATCTATTAATCAAAATTGATATTGTATTTTCTTTCATAATTAACAATACGATATTTACCGTTATCGGATTTGACGCTGTTATCGTCTGCCAGCAGATCGTCGATGCTGTACTTGTTAGACATTTCGTTGTGGTTTCCATTGTTATCATCGCTTGTCCTCGGTTCGTCGTCGTCAGATTCGCTGCTGACATTCTGGAACTTACTCCTCAATACCCGACTTATAGAACTAACACTGGGGACGGATGATCTGTCACAAATCCCTTCCTTCAGCAACCGATCTCGTATCTCCCAGCTGAATATTCCGGAATTTTCACGTTTGTACTGTTCAATTTTCTTTTCTACTTCCGGGGTAGCTACCCGTGGTTTACTTCCGCCTATAACTCCAGGACGAATACTTCCGGTCTCCTGGTACCTTTGTAGGATTTTACTCACACATCCGTGTGATACCCGTAATTGGCGACTGATGACGCACGGCCGAACTCCCTGGGCTGCTAACTCCACGATCTTCAGACGAATATGATTTGGGAGGGGTCTACCATTAATAAAAACTCCACCTAACTGGTTTACTCTCCCTTGCCCTGAAAAATAAAATATCAAAAAGTCAATTACCGTATATACTCGCCTTTAAGTCGGTTTATTTGGGAGTTCAATTTTTGTCTTAAAGTCTATGTCCGACTTATAAAACAAGTATTTACATATTTTAATAATTTATTTGTATCCTAAGCTTTCCCAGTGCTTTTTTTTTTAATTTTGTCTTCATTCTACATATGATTTAATGGATATGAAGAATAGTTAAGCACTCCACGGAGAATTGAATGAGATAGTTATTTGAACACAGTAAAGCATTTTCTGCACATAACATACAATAAATAAATAAAAATTAAAAAAAAAACCGTTTAGCTTATAGTCTTTACAAGCATGTATAAGCAAGTGATCGAAAAGTCGTGTGTTCGAACCGCGGTCGTGACATGAATATGACGGAAATTGCTCTTTTACTAAGTGCTCAAAACTTTGAAGTAAAAGTTGCAGGTCTTTAGTATCGAACCTTATAAAGTAAGACTAAGACACCTTGTCACGGAAGGCGTTCGCACGATGGAGAAATGCAGAAAATGCAGAGCGTAGATTTAATTTGAAGCCCTTCACCGGTATACGTCTCTGTATGAGTAAAAAATTCTTGAATGGGACGTAAAATACATACAATCAATCAATCTTTTATCGGTGTATATACTCTTACACTCTAATACATATGCTTACAATCAAATATCTATTCAGGTGATTATCTTAATTGACAAAAAATACAAAAATGAAATAAAGGAATCACTAAATCAAAATGAATCTGAATAGTTGCATACACAGAACAGGAGGGGAAAAAAGCTCCTTCAAAATTTGAACCTTCAAGGTGTGATTGGGGAAAAGGTTATGCAAAAATTATGCCGAATCATTTTACGGAGCTGTGATAAAGGGTGATGGTTCTGATTTTATTCGACCGGAAAATCGCTGAATAGTTTGATTTGTAACAGATGGTTTCCTCATAATACAAATAAGGAATCATAACTCAATTTTTGTGGGATGTAACTAAAAAATCTTCATGAAATAGATGTGGTTTGGTTAAGGCGCTATGCAGCTAAGCAAATGTAACGGATTAAAAAAAACGAAACACAATTTCGCTAAACCCAAAAGCCGAATAATAGCATTTAATCTGTGCTAAATGTTTTGATAGGTTACGGAAGTCAAACTTTATGTGAAGGATTCGTCATATAACAATAATTTCCATTCACTGTGAACTTAGTTATTCCTTACAAGAGACTGGTGAAAAAGTTTAAAATATTGCTAAAAGGTAGAAAAACACATGAAAAAGGTTATGTATTGCTTGATTTAACAATAATGTTGTTGATTTTAAAGAAATATGCTTTTGAAAAAAAAATTAGTTGTAAATCTCCATATGTATACTCTTACATATTCCACTTTAATATAAAATGTTAATGTTTCAAAAAATGTGCTTTACATACTGTGTATGTTAGTTTTTTTAAAAAATTCAAAATACTTGCTATTGTAAAAAATACTTTAAAAACATAATTTTACAAACCTTTGATCAATGCCTCTGTTTCCATTTTACTATAATCCATAGTATTGTTATAATAGTCATATTGGTAATTTGGGTAGTAATAGTGATTTTCTGCCCTCTGTGGGATTTGCATTTTCTGCATTGTTGTACGTGTAACATCAAGCAATGGTCGATGTGTAACAATTTAGTTAGAATGTGACCACCAATACACCCTACCCAAATTATATGCAAATTCCCCTCATGAATAATTTACCGAAAACAGTCCCGACCGGGGATTCGTTAAACCGAGAGTTTTCCCTCTTATGTGCTATCAAATTTCTTGTCGAAGGGTCGTATCTTCTTCATCACCACAAATCAAACATTTTAATGAAGTCTGAGCCATAAAGAATATCATACAATTAAAAGGAATTCGCCAAGTGGTCAGTTTAGAAGCAAAGGTGTCCGGAGAAACAGCATCGTACATCAAAGTAATTAAACACGCGTTGGAGCCCCCCATCCCCCGTGTCCGGGGCGCGATAGACATCATCAGAGACGTACCGATCGCCGAATCGCAGGACCCAATCGTTTTATCCAAGGTTGAGAATCCGAGATTAATCGCTAATTAATGATTAACAAGTGAGGAACTTTATGGTGATTAAGAAAACATTGCATGTGATTGTGGAAACATAACTGTTGTATTGTATAAATCGGGTTCAAAACAACTTTAACTATAAGCCGAACAGGAACACATTTTTTATTTTTTTGGAAAGAAAGAGCCGGACATTCATCAATTCATGTACCTTACAAACTTGCTCACAGTTCTGCAATTCTATCTTCGATAACAGATGATAAAAAAGAAACATGATAATAAAATGAACGATTTATTCATGAAATTATGTTATTTGGGGGGTTGGGGGTATTAACTTATGAGGCTGTTTTTCAAAAGTATTTACTCTTTGAATTTATTCCGTCTTCAATTCGATAGAAAGCCTGATACTTGTATTTAGTTAAATAAAACATAACGTTGAGGCCAGCTTAAACTTATGGGAAACTCAAACAAAATTGGGGTTATGAGAATTATTTATCAGTTGTTAAAAATTTTCATCACAGAAAATCTCTATGTATATTAAGAATTTCCTGTCACAGATTACAAATTGAAGTGGGAAGATTCACCAATATTCCTCGAGAAGATCGATTATGTAATAGATGTAATTCTAACAACATAGATGATGAAACTCATTTTTTAAAAATAACATGTAAAAAATTTGATCATCAAAGAAAAGAAATATTTCAGTTAATTAATCATAAATTTCCACTATTTTCAGCTTTAGATGATGAACAAAAATTTTATTGGTTACTCAATATAGAAGATAAGGAAACTCTTAATTTTGTGGGCAAATCTATAAATGATAACAGTATTAGTCTTTTACACATACATGCATATTTGATGTATTCCTTTTAGACAGGATTATTGTTAAAATGATTTATGTCAATTACTAATTGTTTTATTGTTTTGCTATTCATTGGCTTATCTTTTCCTTATTATTGTAACAATCTCATACTTGTCTGTTATGGGCTCTAAATTATACTGATGATTTTTTAAAATCATACTCAGGAATTTTTACTATTTTTTTTTTATTACTGACATCAAAAACGTCAATGCAAAATCACAGATACACCTGGTATTCCACCGATTTCTTTTCTCCTCACGTGAAATAATTTATTCAAACCTGTAAGAAATGACTAATTAACGATTTCACGGAACATGTACTTGAATTTCATTTGGACGAGATCTGTATATATCCTAAGGGAGGGACATTTTCTCTGATGTAATCGGGGTTTGCTACAGGTACGGTTTCTTTTAAGTCTGACCGCCCCACGAACGACCCCGTACCTGGTAGACGTAATTTATACTGCCAAATCTGTATCCTGGATGTAAAAAATTCTTAGTTCAGATCAGCCTTTCATGTCAAGTTTCCGACATTTTTCAAAAAATGTGTAAGTTGAATAAGTCAATAAGCAAATCTGCAGGATAACAAACCACGTTTATTTAGTTATCATTCAGTATATCAGGAAAAAAAATCTTAAGCCGTTTCCGTTTTTAAAAACACAAAAATTGAAGAGGTTACAAAAAAGAGGAATATTCAAAAAGGGGAGTAAGAACGATGTATATGGCACGCCAAATTCACAAAAATGAGATAATCATAGTTTCACAATCGATAAACTAGGTTTATCGGTTGTAAACTATAGTTTACGAACTGTAAACTATAGTTAACAACGTTAATCTATATTTCACATCTGTAAACCATAGTTAACGCGATAATCTATGTTTCACAACCATAAACTATACTTAACACCCAAAACAATCATTTGCGATTGCAAAACATAGATTTTCTGATAAATACAGTTTCACGATTTGTAAACTATAGTTTACAAACCGTTAACTATAGTTAACGATCTGATAAATATAGTTTCACGATTTGTGAAACTATGATTAACAACTCTTAACTATAGTTAACGATCGTAAATTATAGTTTACAGACGTGAATCTATGTTTATCAACAAAATCTATTGTTAACGGTTCATTACAGACAGATAAACTTAGATTATCATTCGTAAACTATAGTTAACAACCGTTAAATATAGTTTTACAGATGAAAACTATACTTAACGAATCGTTAACTATAGTTTACGGTTTGTAAACTATAGTTTACAGTCGATAAACCTAGTTTATCAATTGTGAAACTATGATTATCTCATTTTTATGAATTTGGCGTGCCATAGATGTAGAACATAAATGCACTTTGCACTCCGTGACCTAAAATTGTTGGTCAATTTTGCCGCTAATGATCTACAACATCGATTAATTAAGGACCGGTTAGTTTGGATGAAACTAATCAAATTTGGACGGTCGATCCTGGAAAATTATATAGCTTCATTATATTCCTTCGATGCAACAGTATTTCATACTGCATGGTTTTCATAAGTCAAATGTTATTTTTTCTCAAATACATAATGCTTTTTTGGATAATATAATATATTTATTACATTGTATTATATTAGATATGAATTCCCATGAATCTAAGTTATATAATTTTTTTAATTGTTACATTTGCCTTATATTCAATATAAAAATGTAGCGGATCAAAAATTTATATAACTAATTAAACCACTTTTTGCTTTAGGGCGAATGTGCAAAAACAAAAGTTACGCCTACATCTATTTTCAGTACTCTTATCAAATAACAGGATTTTAAGTCCTTGAAACAAATAATCATCTTTAAAATAAGTATATCTTTGTAGATCTTTTGTAAACAGTGTCCATAGTTATAACAAAACTTAAGGACAGATTATACAAACTTTTATCTTAAAAATTGAAAATAACAACTTGGGTCATGTTTTAATGAATTACTAGTAAATGAACAAGTGTCACCGCATAGTTTTTCATATTTCATTTAAAGTTTCACAATAAAATAAGATTTGAATTGAAAATATTTGTTGCACGCACAGAAAGGTGTAATTTTGAACACAATAGAAGGTTTCTGATATTCTGTAAATTTATTACCGGTATTTGCATCATTTGCAACAAATATAGATCCAGGTTAATATACCAATCCAGGGATCCATTTTTTTTGTATCATCTGTCCTCAAAAGATACCGTAAGCGAACAGACAATGCACCTCGAAATCTCATAAACCTTGCCCCTTGGTAAATTGTACCTTTAAAATCTTACCAAAAATATTTGAATAAAAAGACAGTCTTGCTCTGCAACTCGTTTGACCCTCAACCATTATATTTTATAATACCTCATTTTATTAATGTTGGATGTAGATACTGCTATGAAATATGAAACAAAAATAGAATTTTTGCTTGAAACATCAACTATAAGGAATAGTACAGTATTAAGCTACAAAAAAATTCCTTGTTGAATGAACTTCAACATACTCGTATTCTATCCCTATGGGATTTGTTCAAATAAATCGTGCCTATTTAATGAGAAAAATATACAAATGGTTACTAATTTAATGTCAAACAGATTGAAGCAAGAAAGAGAATCATTGTATACCTTCCATTTGAAATGACGGCATCAGTCCAAGCGCCGCAAGATGGTAGGAAAACATGACGGGCTTCTTGATTCCAAAATGACGAAACAAAAATGTCTTGTTTTATTCCTTTCCGAATGTTGCTCACAGCCAATTGCAAACTATTTTGTCACCTGTTTGTATCAATTTATATACCGGGTACTTATATCCACGTTTGAAATACGGTTGATAGGAAAAATAAGTGTCATCAAATGTTTTGGAGATGTTTTATTTTTAAAATCAGAAAATATATCTTGTGTCAATCAGAGAAAAAGGCGGTAACCATCCCGCATTGAAGACAAGTGATGCGTAACAATATTGCTTCCGTATCAAATGGAAAAGACATCAACCCAAAGGTGTGACAGCAACAAATAGAGGGCGGGGCCTGGAGATTAATTTAGCACACCTGAAGCAATATGGTCACGGGGTATTGACGATTTCTCGAGCTCCATCCCGGGAAAGCAAGGCGGGAAACCTTAGCCAAATCGGATTATCGTGGCATCATTGACAAACGATGGGCTCTTGATATTTTAGAGAACTATCAGTTTTTATCATTAAAAAAGAAACTTGATTCAATATTGGTCTTTTCTCTCCTTGCCAGGTAATATCCGGGATAAAACTTACATCTATTAAGGGAGACCTGGATATCGAACACGGCGGAAGGAAGAAGAATTTCAGTAAGATTTTCACATATCCACGCTTCTTGACGTGGAACCAACTAATCCGCTTTAATTTGCTAAATTTGATTACAACTATTGGATAAAATATATGCAGATCAAATCCGGAGATTACCAGAAGAACCGTGCTTTATACCTGCAAGGTAAATACCTCAAGAAAGAAAACCATAAACAAGAGGAACCCTTAATTAATTACCAAAATTTTTTTAATTTATAGAATCTTGACAAAAGCTTGAGATAAATCAAATACATGTATGGTGTTATTCCGAGATCTTATTTATTGTTTCCTTGGTTGTAGTAAAGTTATATAAAGGATATAAGCATATTAAAAAATTAAAACGTTAAAATGAGATCAAATTAAAAATACGTCACATGGCTGAAGCACACATGACAAACTTTGGAACCATGGAAAACATAAAAAACTAACTAAAAAAGGCACAAAATGAAATTCACTCATGTACTGAACTAAATCGTTTATTCAATGACATGCATGAAAAGAAATTCTGAGAAAAATAATTTCTGAGAAAAACATGCAGCGCTTCATACGAGCGTATATCAAATTTTATAATGTCATACATGTAGCTTTAGATGAAAATAAGTATTTGAAGGGGAAAAAATGGTGAAATTAAAACAGAGAGTCCGTAGTCATTAAATAATCTGAAATACGATACATCTTCTCAAATCCAAGAAACAACATACCATTATTTTAATCTAAATACATGTGTATATGATTTTTCTATTTGAGATTTTCATTTTGAGCTAGAATGATTGTTTCATTAAAAAAATTAATTAATTGTTCTGTAAAGTGAAAAAAGATAGAGAAAACGAATAGTGATTAATCTAAAAAAAAAAATCGTTAAACAATACCACTCTGTGAAGAGGTATGCATGTAAGACAAGGATTCCTGGAAATTCCGGAGGTGGTATCAGGTGCCAAGGAGGAGTTTTAAGCATTCCCTGTTGACAGGAAACACCTGTTGTGGGCCCTTTGTATTGATTAGGTATAGACGAAGCATTCCATGGTCAAATTAAGTATAAAAACAAAGATCTTACATTTGGTAAGAAACAGGACCAAATATTACTGTACATAGGGATATTTTTGTCTTTCCGCACTTGCGAACAATTTTGCCCCCTTTTGAACTTGCCCAATAACAACTGGATAATTTAAAAATTATACTACGTTCTAAGAGGATATAAAACTCCGAGTTACATCAACTTATCTGTCAGAAGCCTGCTCGTTGAAAAATTGATCATTATACTCGGAGCATGCTCTTGAGTAAAGCATAAATAGGGAGATGTAAACGCCAAGTATATGCAAATGAAAGCAGGATTTCACTACAAAAAGAAGGAGAGTTGACTTTAATGAGTGTAACAATTTTCTGATTTAAATTTTTGGGGAAAAAACACAAAGAAATAGATTAACAGTAAAAGGTTTAGTGTGTTTCAGATGTATATTTCTATAGTCATGAGTTCACCACATTTCAAATAAACGATATAAGTTATTAAATGAAAAGATTTTTATTCATATAAATTAATATTCATTTTTAACTTAATAATGATCTATTGGAATAATTCAGTTCTAAGTTAGTGACAGTTTTATTATCAAATGACAAATGATATCCCTTTTCTCATTTTTTTTATTTAGATGTGTTTAAATCTTTTCTTTGATTTTTTTAATGAATGTGAAAAATAAACACACTGCAAATCCTAAGGAAATTCCTCGTAAACTTCACTGCAACAACGGAGCAAGTTCTGATATAATTTTTGCCTCACAATTCTACATTAAAGATCGACACCAATGCTCTTGGTCAAAAATGCAACAATAATATCTGATTTATTGATGATCAAATATGAATAAATACATTGATGAGTAAAATATTTTTGATTGACAACAATTGTTTACATTTATATTTTGTCTCGTGGAGAGAAACATGCTATTAATAAATTTTATCTATAAATATACGAGGGTTGTTAGGAAAGTTCGTGGACTATGCCAATCTTCGTTAAACTATCTTCAAGAAATTAAAATATTAACGTTATCGTATGTAGAACTTTTTATTTTGTTTATATGTGAAATTTTATTCAATTTGATTTAATAGAGGTTATGTTAATTTTAAAATTAACACATTTGGTAACAACAGAGCAAACACATACGCCATCAGATTAGCAAAAATACTTTTCCTGGTCATTTTATAGATTTACCCAATACCAGTGCACTCATTAAAACATTTCACTTTCACTTTAAATCTATTTTGCTAACAATTCTTCCAGTAACACCATTTTGTTTGTCAACGTTATATTTTTTATTTTCACGACACAACCTTGCTTTCAAAAGATCGCCTAACTTTAAACGTTGCTATCTTTCAATGTTTTTGATCAGACTTTTACAATTGAAACGTTTTCTCACAAATGATCATCGTCTTATACAGAGTCTTTATCATTTAGGTACAGTCCTTACCATTTAAACAACACAAGCATGTAAGAATTATGAGCAAGTACGATTTTCCCCCCTTTTATGCCATTTAACAGAAGATTTCACTTCAGACTTGACATAACTCAGTATTTAGTAAATTGGTATCTTGATTGTAAGTTACGAAATTTTTATCTCAGTGATCCATTTTTTTTAGTCTTAATACATTGTAAGTTTGAAATGAATGACATTTCAAAACTTTTTAATACAAGTATTTGAATTCCTTCTTAAAATTTCTAGCAAATTTGGATATAACATGACGTTAAAAGTAAAAAAAAAAAGTGGCGATAGTCTACGAACTTTTCGAACAACCCACGTATATATTTTAGCTATAGATTAAAAAAAATAAGTAAACAGGGAAATTCTTGAAGTTTTTATATCTTTTATGGTTTTGATTTTAACTTAACCGCAATCAGAAATGCAACAAAATTGATTATCATTATTAAAATTATCAAAATTATCATTGAACTTCATCTAATCATTATATATTCCGCATTGCAAATAGAAATGTTTTGAAGTCTTTGAGATATGACAAAATTGCCTTAAAATACATATCAGATGGATCCAGGAGTGCAATACAGTATACAATTATTGCTGGTTTTTGGGGTCAATACAATGATTTAGCCATCTGAGAAGTACAATATTCATCGAGCCCGAAGGGCGAGGTGAATATTGTACTTCGAAGATGGCTTAATCATTGTATTGACCGAAAAAAACAGCAATAATTGTTTTATTATATGATTCATTGATAAAATGATACAGCTCATTACTTGTTTTGCATTTTATTAAGTCATAGCCAAATACAAGAGAGAAGCAGAATTAAAATGTGAATAAACCTTACCAGTCGTATCAATTTGAAATGTTTTTTTCAATCAATTTTAGTTGCCATGAAAGAAATACATAATGTCAGTCTTTTTATACAGGATAGATTTTGAAAGGAAGGAGTATTATCAGGGAAAACTGACTGCCAAAAAGTAAAAATAAAAAAATGTTGTTAAGTAAAAGTGTTGGGGTGGAGGGGGGTCCTGCATCCCCTCACACCCCTTCACCTAAAATATATATTCGCTTATGTTTTGTTCACATGAAAATAAAAATCATAGTCGTTTAAATAGCTTCCAGAACAATTTGTATCAATTTGGAATTTCCCAATCTATTTTTAGATCAATGTAGAGGAAATAAATCCTTGTATTGACCTGGAACGTCACGTGCAGGTCAATACAACGTAATATTTTTCTAACATAGTTGGATCTCAGCCAATCAGAGAGATGGAAATTATTCAATCATATAATAATAATGCATGTACAATAAAATAGTGCCTTTAAATTATAGTGCTTTTGGTGAGAAAACTTGCATATAAAAATTCTTTTTCGGCTAAGAATAAAAGAATTGACATAGATGATAAATTTATTGTAGTGGATTTAATTATTCCATATAACTAACTAGAATGCTAGTACATTATGGTAATAATAGAAAAAAAATTAGTAAGACAAAAAAAAAACCAACAACAATTGGTGGTCATTATTAAAATTTTTTAGAATTCATTCATATATGGCTTTAATAAAAAAAGGTGGTTTTTCCCAAACGATAATTAAATGATTACATAAGGAAACACAATAATGAATATAAATCTTATCGATTCTAAATAGCTACTTTTCTTTTACAAAAAAAAATTATAGATGGCAGAGAGAATTATGAAACTATTTCTTATTTATTTCCATTGGAAATAATAACATATATTATATACATATAAAAAATTAATTTAGATTGTCAATAATGTTATTATAGAAGTGATGTAAATCAGATGTATATAGTTTACTTAAAAATTCCAAGGAACCTTTGCAAAATTTGAAATTGCAAGATCTTACCAAAATCAACAGCTTAAAAACTTACAACTTTTCAACTTTATACACAACCAAATTAAAGTCCAGGCTCCTTTTAGTATCATTATCAGCTGCTTTTTAAAAAGAGTGGAACTCGTAAATCTACTTACCTTGTCATTAGTCATTTGCAAAATTATCAAAAAGACATTCTGATTGTGCACACAAGTACTCTGAAGTTTACTTTAAACAGATGCTTGAGTTTCTGATTGGCAATATCTTTGTGGTGTTTAGAGACCAGGGGCCTGTTTCACAAACGTTGATAATAACTTTATCACTCTCCAGCCTTGAGAAAAATTAAAGAATTCAGCAAAATAAATCACTTGATCACGGATCTTCCTCTCAATGTTTAAAAAATGCTAAGGCGCTAGCTCACCTATCTTTTTAAAAGATAAACTTGTACGTATCTATTATAATCCTGGGGCCTGTTTCACAAACGTTTCCTAAGATATGTCGTAAGACATAACTTAAGATATGCCTAAGTTATAGCTTAGGAAGTTCCTAAGATTTGTCACAGCTGTTTCACGATACAATCTTATCTTAAAATTTTCCTGAGTCATTTCTTAAGTTGTGCCTCTAAATTGAAAAATGAAATAATTTCGCCGCTCTATCTACAACTCTCAGTATGTCCGTGTGGTTTGTATTTTTAGCTTCAAAAAGGGAGGGGCGGGAGGATTGGGAATTGCGCGTACTTTCAAAGGACTTGGACAAAAGTTTTAACTTAGCGAAGTTTGCTGTTAGAACTAAGCATTCACATACAAACCCTTTCAAGCCCTCTTCCGTTCCGGGCACAAATTTTTAATTTTTGTAACATTGTCCTACGTGTTATACGGTTACTTTTTAAATTTGATCTTAATCAGGTATCGATCCCAGGTATTGTTTTTTATATACTTTTCTACTTGTCAATTATTAAATGAAATTCAAAAATGATTGCTTCGTATAGCGAACACATAGGAGGACATTTAAAAAAAAAATTAATTGTTTGCCAAAGACTACTCCACGTTAGTTGTTTGTGCTGGGTAAAGCTTCCTCACACATAATATATAAGACATCAATATATTATATAATAAGGATGCCATGCAAGAAAAAAAATTTCAAAATTCGCGACTACAGGTGTGAAAAGTTAAAAAAGGAAATTTATTGAAATCTCATTCATAGTTATAAATTGTATTAAGCGAAGAGGAAAATCGGTTGTAACCTCATGGCCGTAAGAACTGGAGGAGCACGGGAGGGGGATAATAATAATTTTACTGATGTATTGAATACTATAGAAAACAAAACTGCGTTATGCTTGTGTCCCCTCAATAATAACGTTCTAAAGGAGATTAGATGCAACCATTCTTGAGAGAAACATCTATATATCCGGAGCTTGGTTGGTGGTTCATCAAGAATCACGTATTTCGCGAAAGTGAGCAAGTGTTTCCATATATCTAAAATATCATTTTTCTAATTCTAATTTAATATGACTGCCGTCACGAGAAAAGGGCCCTTAAGGTCAAATTTTCATAAATTTACTTTTTGGTAAATTTTGATAGCCGGACTCTTTCTGAATGCAAATATACTTAGATTTTACAAATATCTCACCTTTTCAGTATTTTATAAGAATTTTAGCAAGGCGCACCAAAACAACTTTGACGTTACTCACTGAAAACGTAATGACGTCGACTGCGTCAAATTCAATTTCCAAAATTTCTTAAAATAAAAAATCTATTTAAATAAACTCAATCGTTCTGAGAATTATAAACTTGAGATATATTTTCTTCCAGGCGACTAGTATGAGACTTTTCCTAAGGGATTTCGTATGTTCTAAATCCATACGAATTATTCTTTTTTTATATAAATCACTCTCACTAAATTTATAATATATATAAAGCACTGATAACTCTTAAACATTAAAAGACATAGAGAGAGAGAGAGAATCTTAGAAGGACGCCGCGCGAAAAACGGGGCATCCCCTCGCAAAAAAGCACTTCGATCCCGATATTAAAAAGAAAATAATTTTCTTATCAGTCATCAAAATTCATCATTCACTCCTCATTACACACACACGGAACTTTTTTCCTATAACTATTACGATAGGATCAAAACAATATATATTTTCGGTGTCACCGAAAAATGAGAAATAAATGCAGATACGCCATGATATGTAAACTTGTTTTTAAAAATGTTTATTCCGTGTTTAAAAGAAATATGAATGCATGAATTGGTGTTCGCTTCTTCGATGCAAGCGGATTACCAATTGTTTATTCGAACCATTTTCTTCGCCTGCCTTAGTTATGGTATAAAAATATAATAAAGAGGCAAATGATGTCAAAGAATTTTTTTTATGAACGGTTTATATACTTAAATTGAAACTTTCTTTGAACTTATACCTAAAATTGAAATTGTCTTTTAACTTCTTTCTTTTTAAAATCGGTCACAAATATTTATGCACATTCACTTTTCTTTTAAAGTTTTGAGGCACCTTTACCCTGTTTCACTTGAACATAACATCTGTGTATTTTTTTACGGCCAGGAAAGGTCATCTATTCATCTTCCTCCGTGGCATTGGTAATCTGACATTTAATAAAAGCTCTTTCGATGCGACTGTTTTAACCAATAATGAAATATTACGTCCAACACACGTAAACTTATGTAATTTTTTTTTTACACACAATCATTTAAAATCGAAAGTTCACAGTGGGCTGGCTATCGGGGTACATGAGTATGAATCACTATGTATTAAAATTAAAATGGGTAAATACATTTTAAATTATGGTATATATTTTTCAGAAAAAAAAAGCGCTTATAAGAACAGTAATACTTTAAGTGCATGCATGTGCATAGACCTCTCTCTCTCTCTCTCTCTCTCTCTCTGGAAAAAAGTACAAGGACATGTATGGAATATACCTTTTCATATTAAGACTTCTTCACATGAATTTTAATTTAAGCATTTCGAAATTTCTCAAAAACAAATATGCAGCATCTTTAATTTAGTCATGAATAGACATCGTTTTAATCACCGTTCCTAGCAAGGTGCATGTCCAATGTCGCGTATCAATCAACATCATGTTAAATACATGTACTTTAACAGCATTATGAATAAATTCACGTATTAAATAGTAATAATATCATATTATATACCTATTAAAAATGTCCGCGAACCATTCTTGGGAGAAACATCTACTGATATATAACCGGAGCTTGGTTGGTGGTTCATCAAGAATCAGGTATTTCGCGAAAGTGAGCAAGTGTTTCCATATATCTAAAATATCATTTTTCTAATTCTTATTTAATATCGATTAAAATACTAGTAATAGATATATAACAAATTTCATTCAGTTGTATGAGAGGAGTTGCGGATAAGAGATGGGTACCCCAAAGCGTAACAGACGGACGGACGGACGGACGTACCGATTACTATATACCCTCCCGCTTTTCAAGAGGGAGTATAATAAATATACATGTACAGTTAGATAAAAACATAATGTATGCATGCATGTATAATAATGGATCAAATCATGTGGGGTTTTTTTGTTGGTTTTTTTTTGTTTACAAAGGCGTTCTCTTCAAATGATGGGGATTTATTCCAGCATGTGTACCATACAATTCGCCAGCTCCAGTGGCTCAAATGAACGGGCATTTTTATATACCTTGGACTAATTTTGACACGTTTGCCATTAAAAATTATTATTGAAATCCTAGTAATTCCATGCAAAGTTAAGCAGTTTTAACCTGGAGAGAACACAATCACTCATATACTAATAGTCAATTGGATTTTCTCCCCCCAAACACATTCTCTCTCTCTATAAGAAATCTTGGATATGCAGCCGCAAAATTTAGTTTCTTCCTAAGTCATCGATTTACCTGTCCTAAAGTTATGACATAACTTAGGAATATCCTAAGATAAGACGAGGTTAGTGAAACGGATAAGTAATGAACTTAGGAAAAAGTTCTTTCCTAAGATATAACTTAGTCATAAGTAAGCTTTGTGAAACGGGCCCCAGGTCTTCCAACAATATGTTGGAATTCCCATGGGTACCATCATTTCGTGAGTTCTATGGTCGATACAATGAGCTTGTCAGCAAATACAACTATCATTGAGTCAAATGCTGAATGACGTTTTTCATACTAATTGTTAGTCCATTATTTATACACTGAATTGATGACGGCTTTTTCCGTTATTTCCCGATCATGACAAAGAGCACACGGCGGGTGTGACCGATCGGCAAGGGATGCTCACTCCTCCATGGCACCTGATACCACCTCTGATGTTTTGGAGGTCCGTGTTTGCCCTGCTCCTTTTTTGTGTTGTTCTATGGACTTTGATATTGAATACTGTTTGTTATCTCCATATTCTTCATCCTATATACTGGTGATAAGGCGATATTGCTACATAACTAAGGAAAGTTGACGATTGAAAAGTTAAAGTTATAACGTTTATCATAAAACTTTGTGCTTAGGTCACCCTAAACGTCTTTCTAGGAAAATATCCACTCATGAAACAGATGTGTCCAACTCTGTTATATCTTTTATTTCAAGCTCACTAATATATATACATGTATCGTATTGACATAAAAATTAAACATATCCATCATATCTATTATTGTTGTATACAAGATTGAAAAGTCGTAAGTGTTGATGTTATCTATTTTGGAAAATTACTTGTGTGTAAAATCAGGATGTTTTCAACAAAATAGTTTTGAAAATAAGCAAGATAAGTTTTCTTTTTCATTTTAATTTAAAAAAGAAGCTGTCAATTATGTCAAAAATCTGGTTTTCAATAAATTTTAGGAAATGGTTGTATAGTAAATGTATACAATATTGAAAAGTCGTAAGTGTTGATATTATTTGTTTTGGAAAATTTTGTGATTTCAAATTTTTCTTAAAGTATCTTGGCACTTCTCAACTATATTGATGTGTTCCTGAAGTATTCAGTATTTCTGAAGTCTCTCCTCGAATGCCATTAACATTACAGCAAAAAGTAAAGAAAAGGGCTTGGTAGAACATTTACTCTACAAAAACCCGCTATGTTTTTATGAAGTTTAAGAATCAGGTATAGGTATAATACATGTAATTTAAATTCATTTTGATTGTTGGGAATATTAAAAAAAGATCAATCTCTACCCAGAGTTATCGTTCCACTTATACCTCTTTCAATGTCTAAAAAGTAATACGGAAGCGGAGGGACGTGATTTTTATTTTCAAATGTTGTTTAAAATTGCCAACAAGAAGATAAACACTTTTACATTTCTATATATGTGTCAAAGCTGCAAGTTGTTTGTCTATAAAAACTAAACCATGTAGATATTTAGCGGCAATACGTTTTAAATTTTCCACGTTCGTAATATCCTGCCGAAAAATAATCCCCTATAAGATATGGCGAAAAAGTGATATCTGATTCCAATTCTCATTATAAACTTTCATTTCACATGTTAAGCAAGAGTATAAAAGTTTTACATTGATAATTTATGATGCAATAGGTAAAAGTAAGTTTTGCCAAGGACTTTCATAGAGGTGTTGTAGCGAAGGGAACGATAACTCTGGGTAGAGATTGAAAACTGAAAAATGATTTTGAAGAATTTTCTCCTTAAAAAGGAAGGTATAGGTAAAAGGTGGACGAAATAAAATAGAAATTAAATATTGAAATGAAAGAAAGTTTGAGGAAGAAGATCTTGAACATAAATCAAGAAAAATTAGTTGAAGGTCAAATGTAAAAAAAATTATATTGTATCATTTGGGCTCAAAAATTCAAAATTTATTTAACAGTCATTGTATTTTTGTCTATTAATATGTACATTTGTATGAAAACAATAAATAATAACCTGTTGTCACTCAAAAGAAAAAATATTTGAAAGTACATGCAATTTGAAAAGATTCTACATCTACATGAAATATGTGAAGATAACAAACAGTATTCGAGCTCAAAAGTCCATTAAACATTACAAAATAGGAACGGAGCAAACATGGACCTCCGAAAGATCAGAGGTGGGATCAGGTGCCATGGAGGAGTGAGCATCCCCTGCCGATCGGTTACACCCGCCGTGTTCCTCTTCATGTTCGGGAAAAAACGAGGACAACTCAGTGTGTAAATAATGGCCTGACAATCAGTATGAAAACGTCGGTCAGCATTTGAGTTACATGTAAAATCAAATAAAAAGATCATGTACAAACATAATATATACATTTGTGGTATCTCTCCATCATATACAGATACAGAGAACAAATATCTTCAATTCTTTATGAAGTTTGTCAGGGGTCAGGGGTCAATACGAGACCTAATCACACGGCGCAATAATATCTACTGGTACATCATTATGAAATGACTTGCTCTACATGTATAAAAATGAACAAAATAAACAATTAAAATATTGATTATCTTATTTACAATGTAAACAAGTTTTTCATACAGTTTTTTGAATATCGATTTAACCTGTGTACATAAAGAATATATACCGATAGAAACTAAATCTAGCCTTTGTGAAGGATGAGGTGACTTGCGGCCCCCGGTAAATTGACAAAAAATCAAATGTCTAAATTTTACTCAATTTTTTTATGTGACTAATCACTGATATGTGAACCTTTATAGAATACAATTTTTAACAAAAATAGAAACGTGATTTGAAAGATATAGATCTTTTATTGGGGTAGGGGTATCATGTTTACATCCAATTCCATTGCATTATAACCCCGCCCCACTCTTTAAAGCCCTTAAAATATACGAGCGCTGGTAGGTACAATTTTCTTCTTTGGCTGGCAAACGTATTTTATTGAAATCTACCTATATGTGAAAGGAGAAAATTGTACCTAACTGCGCTCACATTCTTTTTTTTTTAATTGTAAAATCTGGCTGGTCTTTCCCTTTATGAACAGATCGACGGAACTAGATTTTCTGACGTAAGAATAAATTCATATGCTAATCGAGGCACTGGCGATACTTTCTAACTGACCAATCAGCTAAATGAAATTCGTTATGAGTGAGTACCACAAAATACTATGGAAACATGCTTGGAATTTTACTGCTTTCCAATATTTTTTTATGCATTTGAGTCACAGATTAGACACAGATCTACATATGTACAATTTCCGAGATCACAGTAAAATTTAAATACAGTTACAAACAACTATACGTAAGTTTAAAGTTTGTTGCGTGTTTGATGAGCAATTCGCTAGGTCTACGCGTATTCCTGAGTATCAGTGAATACAAGTTTCATGTACATTCCTTGTCCTAAAAACCGTAAATGTATAAACAGCCTTGGCTGACCATAATAAAAGTTTGAAATGTAGAAAATTATAACAGGTAAATTGACCTAAACCACGTGTCTGTGATAAAATGTAAACATAGTAAACCAGCATGTTTTGTTGTTCTGTCATCGGATTGGACAATGACTATGAGCGAAATAATAACAATAGCCATATAAGGTCTTCTCGGACACGCATATCCCTCTATTGTACTAAAACCCGCCCATTCTCTTACCATAAAAGAACATTCTCACAAAACTGGGCGAATTTATCTTCCATACGGTCTAAAAAATCAAGGATAATGCAGTATTCCTTATAATTAAAATGTGTCTGATTATTTGAAACTATTCAAAAGGCGTCGTATTTATTCACTCATGTTTAAAAAATACTAACATCGTTGTAGATTACATATAATTCGTCGTGGAAAAAGGGGCCCCAGATAGCAGTTATGTCACATCATCCTTTGTTTACAAGTTTTATGTCACTTTTGTCAGCTGCACTGTCTCTAACGTTTATCCTAATTTTTGGGTAGACCTTAACTTAAATCTTCCTCATAAACTATACGACGTACGGTTAGTGCAATAATTAATATTCGAAAATATTCAATTGTCTGTCTCAAATGTATATATAAGTAATAAATAAAAAGTTCATAAACTTCAATGGGATTTGAAGAGGGTCGGTACGTGATCAAATCTTCTGAGAAGGCCTTCGGCCTTCACAGGATTTGATCACGTGACCAACCCACTTCAATTCCCAGTGAAGTTTATAAACTTGTTATTTATTTCTTAATTAAATTCAAACAAACTTAATTTTGCCTTGAAATATTTAAATTACAAAGTTCCTAACATTTATATGGAAACTAATTTATACATCTAAACAAAATTTAGTATCCTGTCCTACTTAAGGACTCTTTGTCCGTAAAATGAAGTTTATGGATCTGTTTTACTTTGCTTTGATGTATATCACTGGAATTTAAAACAGCAATTGTATTATTTGCAACAGCAGATGTTAGACCTCTCGGGTTGATTTTCGATACATGCGAACCAAATTAAATGCCAGACTCGCAAGTTATCAATATCTCATAAAATGAAACATATGGAGATACGGAACAGTATTCAAGATCAAATGTTAATAAAACAATACAAAATAGGAGCAGAGCAAACACGAAACTCCAAAACATCAGAGATAGGATCAGGTACAATGGAGGAGTGAGCATCCCTTGCCGGTCACTACCGCTGTGTGCTCCTTGTCATGATTGGAAAATAATAAAATACGTCGTCAATTCAGTGTATGAATATTGAACCAATAATTAGTATGAAAAACGTCAGTCACCATTTGATTCAATGATAAATTGTGCATGTTTGCTGACAAGGTCATTGTATCGGCCATAGAACTTAAGAAATAATTACATTGAACGAGACTGCTGAAATTCTTGTTTCATCAACTTGTTTGTCAATAATTTACCTCGTTGTAGAAATTGTTAATACGTAGAGCATGCTCTTGCGTATCTAATCAACTGAGATATGTAAATTCCGTATGCAGATGATGAAGGTATATTGCTGCATAAGTATATAAGTAAAGTTGACGATAGAAAAGTTAAAGTTATCACGTTTATCATAGAGCTTGGTTGTTAGATTACCAATAATGTCTTTTTCAAGTAAAAATATTTAAATATGAAACAGATGTGTCACACTCTGTGGTATCTTTTATGTCAAGCTCAGCAGGATATGGAAGAATGGTAATTATCACTGTTAAGGTAGTCTGATCCTCTTGTTTATAAAATTGGCAGTTAAGTAATAAAAAAAAATCATAAAAGTATCTCTGAATCCACAAAGTTATGTAAATTTATCCACAGTATTTCTTTAAAGTTAAAGATAAAAGTTAATCATATTATATAGGGAAAAATTGTCAAATCTCCAATATTTTTTCAGAAAAAGCGAATTTGAATATCAGCAATGCATTTTCTTATTGCAAATTGATCAACAATTATATTTTAGGTTAAAAAACGATAGGTATCCAGGCATTCCTAGAAATTGTCAAGATATTTTTTACTTATTTGGTACTTTTTGTCTTCTGTTTCCGTTATGTTTTCTATAATACATAGTGTAAAAGCTCTCGCTACCATTGCAGGACATCATAAATCACTTCTTATTTCATATCATGCTAATAAGCATTGGTATCTAAGGCTGGATTCAGTGATCCAATAGATTGTTTGAATACCTGGTCTAAAAAACCCACATATATATTGTCAATCAGAAACTCAAGCATCTCTTTGAGGTCAACTTCAGAGTACTTGTGTGTGCAATCATAATGTGTTTTAACAAAATAATTTTGCAAATGAGCGATGACCAGGTAAGTAAATTTACGAGTTCCATTTTTAATTAAAAGCAGCTGTCAATGATGTCATAAAGCCTGGACTCAAAAATCCGGGTGGGAGGTGGTTGTGTATAATGTTGAAAAGTCGTCAGTTTTTAAGCTGCTGATTTTGGTAAAATTCTGTGATTTCAAATTGTCCAAAAGTTCCTTGGAATTATTAAGTACATGTATCCACATCTGATTTACTCCACTTCTTGAATATATTGTTGCACAGTACTCTTGAAGTTTCTCCTTCACTGCTGATAATATGTTAGTGAGAAGTAAAGAAAGAGGCTTGGTTGACCATTTACTGGAACCCGCTATGTATCTTCATTTGTAATGATTCTTATGAAGTTTCGGAATCCAGTATATATATGGTAGTTCAAATTCATTTCGGTTCTTTAGGATATTTAAAATATTTAAAACTGACAAATGATTTTGAAGAATTTCCTCCTTAGAAAGGGAACTATGAGTATAAGTTAGATTACCACTTGTAGAATTTAATCCCAGTTCTTCTCAAATAGAATTTATATTATGAGACTAAAAAAGGAAGACAATGTTGTTACCTGCTTTGTCAGCAGGGACCAATACGTACCGGTTATGTAATCTACTGTAGATTCCTTATTTTTCGCGAGTACTTTTTATCGCGAACTGGGTGTTTCACGTCAAATCGCGAGAATTATAATTCGCGAATGGACGGTTGATCAACAGAATTTACATAGGTTTCAGCACCATAAAAGCGAGTAATATTTTTTCGCGAGTGACGCTTCTCGCGAAATTACGCAGAAAATAATTCCTCGAGTATAATTAGGAATCTATAGTATCTAATTCTGTTTTCATTTCTGGATTATTGAAAACAGAAGGATAGGTGGTTTTCATTTTGCCCCTCAATCTTTAAATACGCGATTTTAACATTTATCTCATACATTTTATTCATTCTGACAAAGTTTCAACGTCGTCTTTTTCATATCTGGCCAATCGCCTAGCGTAATCTTCAACAGAATCCATGATATTTATGAAATTCCGACGCCAGTTGAAGATTCGGGGTCCCTTAAATTTCGAACCTTTTTAAATAAGTGATCTGAGGTCCTCATTATTAACTATATTTACGTCACCTGTAATAACATGTCCAGCAGGATGATAGTTATAGAGTGAAGAAGAACATGAACACGATAGAGGATTATGTTTCAGGTACTCGATATCCAGGCCAGGTAAAGTCTTTTTGTAATTGAAAAGTTTGGAAGCAATAGTCGATGTATATTTGTAGGAAATACAAGGTGTAGTCTTTAACTTGAAATATGGTGGAATACAACATTGGACCATTGTGTGATTAAAAATATTACTTATGTTAACCGCGTAAATTCCTTTATTTGCATGTACAATCCGATGAAAACATTTTATTTGACTGACGAGATTCATTTTTCAATCTCTGCACTTTAAAATCTTGCAAATCCTGTATCGAAATGTGGAGTGATGTTTTAACTATTTTCATCGATATTGATGGGTACTAGAAGCATTGTGCCATTGATGAATTGTAAGTTCGGCATTTAATTTGGTTTACAGATATCGAATATCAATTCTGCTTGGAGGCGACGACGATTTACCAGTTTCAGAACAGTTCTGTCCTGTTCCATCAACGTAAAATATCAAAATCGTGAAGCCAGGAAAACGCGAGATTTCGGACTAACAATTGGTATGAAGTATGATACATACGTACTTATGACAGGTTATATTTGTTAACAAAGTCATTTTAACGACCATAGATTTTAAGAAATTCTTACTATAAACGAGATCTCTGTAACATCAATATTTCTGGCAGTAGACTGTCTCAGTCTTGAAACTGCATAATCTTGATTATCGAAGAAGAAGGGAGGGGTAAACAACTTATAATTACGTCCCCTGAATATTTTCCCCCTTTATTTCTCAAGAAAACCATTGCCGTTATCACTTCATGAACAACACTAAGCATATCACCTGTACAGATTCTTGAGCAGTGGCCTTATCATCAATGAAACGTACTATGGCGTACATTTAAATAATACAATAAACAATACATCTTTTTAATCTTACTTTTAAATGGTTATTTAAACAGATAAAAATATGTATATAAAAAAAATAAATGTCTTTCTTTGGTTGTTAGTACGGAAGTTAACGTCGCAGCTTTTGCATAAAAAAAATACATTATCCGCGCAAACGGAAATCTGACTGATTCGAATTCTGGGTTCATTTCATTTTAACTTCACTGGGACATACCGGGGGTATCTAGTCAACATGGGAATAAAATTAACTTTGTTAATAAAAATTGGTCGTTGAGATATTTAGATAACGAGCAGTATACAAGCTCAAAGGTTCATACGATCAAAAGCAAATCAGGAGCGAAGAAAACACCAGTGTTGGGATCAGGTGCCATGGAGGAGTAAGCAACCACTGACGACTGTCACGCCCGCCGGTAGTTCCTTGATTGTCATGATCGAGAAAACAGAATATCCGTGGACAATCCATGTACTCATGTATTCAATGTGAAATAATGGTCTGAAAATTGATATAAAAAAGTCAGTCCGGATTTGACTTTATGATAGATTAAACTTGCCATTGTATTGACCAATAAATTTGCAAAATGTTTATTTCAAACGAGACGATTATCCTTATTTAATCAACTTGTATGTCAATAGCTTGCCTTGATTTAGAAATTGTTCTAACACAGAAAAATACTTTTACGTATGGAATCAGCATAACTAGAGGAAGTTTTGATAAAGAAGTCAATCATTTATACATGTTCATATCTTAATGTCGAGAGATGAAGATCGCAGCAAGTGTTTTCGTATCATTGTACATTTTATTCCATGAAGCGAGAAAAGAACGAGGTTACAACTGCTCAATCGTTGGATTAATTTGTTTTGTTATTGCGAAGAAATAGGATTGCAATCTAGTCGAAGGACATTGTGATGCAAGTATTTTGATAAATGAACAAAGATTGTATTATATTTGGTACATGTATATCGCGAATGAGATAATTATTATGGTCACCGTTAACAATCGTACAATTTTTGGTTTTTATAAGAATTAAAAGGTGTATTTCTCAAAGAAAAATATTTTCTCTCAGATTTCTGAATTCATTCTAACAAAGAGCTGTTTAAAATTTTTTTTGTTATACTCCAAACAAGTTGATTTAAAGATCATTCTTTTCCAATTAAATAGTACATCTTGTTGAAAGGGAAAGTCCTATTGAACATGTTCTACATAAACAAAGAAGAACCAGTAGGTAAAGGTTTGGTTGCTGATACACCTTTCCTTTCTTATTAATAAGGTTATATATAATCTTCGAATAAGTCAGACGTGCCAATAATCGATCGGCGCCATGTCAATTACGATAGCGTGAAAATGAATGATTTCGGTATTGTGGTTGATTTTACGTCTGATTTTCGTTTCAATAGAGTTTATCCACATTGCGCGGTAGGCGCACGGTTTCTTCATCAGCGTTAACAAAACGCTTGCACTTGGAGATCCCGCTCATTAAAAAGCTTCGTGGTCTTAGCAGCAGTGAAGCACGAAAAGGTTTGGCCATGCTCATTTTATTGGGTTGACATTCATTGAAGTATATATAATCTGTAGGGAGAATTCTCTAGCTAAGAATACCGTTTACCTTACATAGCAGTAGGGCGGATTGCTGACCATAAATTGGCAATTTTACAGACACCAAGAAAATCTGTTATCCGTCACATAAGATAATTTAGCAAAATTCCTTTCGAAAAAAAAAATATTTAGAAATATGCATTAAAATGCAGACGAATTGGGAACGCATTTTTTAAAGCCTGTAATGCAACAGTAGAAACTAAGTCATATTTACACAATGAATGCCGAAAAGTCCAATTAAACGCTTTATTTGCTAATTTTTTTCCTACTATAAAGACCCTTTGTCTTCTTTATAGTGAAATGCACTAATCCATAATGCAAAAGTGCGTTTGAGAAAGAGTTAAGGAAGACGTTTCGGTTTTTCACAAAAGTATGTATCTTCTTAAACCAAAAATGACTTTATTTCAGCGAAGGCATTTTTAAGTGTACTTGCATTATCGTTAATGAATACTGTAACTACGTCCAGAAAGCTTGACGTCTTGCACAATCAAGGAAAGAAATACGCCTTTTATCATTAGGACTCTATACAAAAAAGCGTCTGATGCCGTTTCTATTAACATAATTACAATTCAGGAAAGTCTCTTATGAAACCGTTCATGATTATTACCTTCAAAAATATAACTTTTGAAATTAATCTGCTTAAAATTAATGTATATCTATGCTTGATTAAACTCTCTACGAAATGTCATTCTTTGGAATTCCATAAATTCTCAGGACACCATGATAAGACGTTCTCCATTTCACCTGGATTAACAGACAACTGGTACTGGTCCCTTAAGCAGCACCGATTTCACCCAGGAAAGAGTATTGAGCGGATTTTGCCACAATTAAGCCGATAGCACGCTCGGCTAATGATGTACTGACTGCCATCGCGCAGCCACGGGTGTTCGCTCTTTTAAATATGGCCAATCGATTTCGCGGGGAAATTGAAGCAATCTTTAGTTTAGAATTAGATTTGAAAAGTAAATTGCAATATTGATATTTAAAGGGCTGAGGATTATCTCTTGGCAAGATTTGAGTCTGTAGAGATTCTCGGTGTTGTTATAAAACTGATTTTTAAAAAAAATGATATTAAAGATGTTATTAAAGATGCACATCTTCCCTGAAGGAAAATAGATAAGTTTGAATTTTTTGTATTTATTTGATAAAGACTAAATCTTTATCTATACATCAACAATTTTCAATAAGGACTATCAAACTTTGATTTGATTTTTTTATTTTTTGAAGCGAATGGACCAAAAATATTTTCTTAAAATGAACAAACATGTGACAATTTGATAGTATGAAGATTTTTAAAAGTGTTTCTTCAGCTCAGAGATAAAAATCCAGTTTTGGGCAGAGTAACACAAATTTTCAAATGCACGATTACCTGCAAGACTTTTCTTTTTAGCGATACATGCATTTGTTGTTCCATAAATTATAGGAAAATTTACAACATAGAAGTTTTTTAAAAATACTTTTTTATACCCCGCTTGAAAAGCGGGAGGGTATATAGTAATCGGGATGTCTGTCTATCTGTCTGTCCGTCCGTCTTTTACGCTTTGGGGTACCCATCTCTTATCCGCAACTCCGCTCATAGCACTGACTGAAATTTTATGAAACTTTTACAGAATCTTACATATTGCCATCGTGCACCTTCTATTTTACATTTTTTCACCCAACACATATTTTAGGTTTCTCAAAACAAAACATGCATGGACTCTGCCATTATATTAATATTTTTGTCTTTTTATTTAGAGTTACTTCCCTTCGCCCGTCCGAGTTGTTTACATGTGTGAGCAAAGCATTTTGCCGTTATAATCATATGGGAGGCGGGGTATCATTTAGTAAGCTCAGTGCTCACTGTACCTCTAGTTTTTATTCTAGTATGAATTATTTGGGATTTTATAATTATTTTCATGCATATTCAATTTTATTACTTGAAACAGCATTCAAAAAGTGAAGCTTTCTTTGGTTGGGACAGGGAGCGATTTTTTAATTATCGGGCTCTTATTTTGCCGAAAATTAAAAGGAATATTTAATATTTTGACCCAAAGTCTTAAAAAGATTTTGTCCCTTAGCATCTCTTCAGACTCCTTATTTTGAAACTGAATTTCTGTTGATATTTGTTAACTTTAATAGTCATAAAAATGGCGAAGACCGGAATCACGAACCTTCGGAAACAACAGCAGTGGAATCAGGTGCTTAAGAATGATAATCCCCTGTGGAGCGGTCACACCCGCCAGGAAATGGGGAAAACAATCCGCTTGTCTCTAAGATAAGTAAAGAAATTCTTTTATTTGATTTCCTCGACTGTGAAAATAAAAAAAAATGATAAAAAAAATGTTTTAGACTTGTAAACGTCTAAAGCAATTTGATGTTTATTTTTTTAGATGTATATCCTCGATTCTTTATAAGTCACTAGAGTAGATACTGTCTCGGAGTAAGGAGCTGATCTTTATGTCGTGGTTTCCAATCCACTGTAGGGCGTGGACCACTGTAGGGCGTGGAGACATCATTATATAAACCTAGTTTCCGTGTCGCAGTAGGTTTTGGCACGAAAAAGATCCATCACTGCCCAAAGGCCCTGAGTACCGAGTAGGCCCTATTATAGGTATAAAATCGCAGCACTCCACTGGCAAGTGATAACGTATAGATTTATATTCAACAACAAAGATACGAATCGTTTCTTTATTTTAATAATGTAAGAAGTTTTTCTCATTAAATTGAACTTTTTAAATTCATCTTTAAACAATTAATTAAGATGACAAATTATTTTTTTTTGGTTTTCTTTTTTAATAATACTTAAAAAACAAAATGGCTGTATCCGTCATATTAAATGAATAAAAAGAGTTTATTGAATTGTGTCCCTTTGGCCATTTGTCTGGAAGCAATATACAACGATACTGTATTCTTCTTTCCTTATACTATATCATTCTCCATCTGTCGTTTCCGCTACGCTCCCACACACACCGTCAATGCTTGGTATTCAAGATTCCGGAAAATTTTGAAAGGTGAAATAATATATTAAAAATGAACCTTTAAAAAAATCATTTTATTTATCACTCAAACGAACTTAATTACTCTCTTAAAGAAATCTTTGTATTGAAGAGTTTAATTTTTACTCCGCTAAATAGTCATTATCATCAGAGAAAAAATTGTTTGAAAGAATGGTAGGTTTTAAATTGAATAGTATTATTTGATCTCTAGTGATAATCCGTAATTTAATACGATTTTTTATCTTAAAAATTTCACAATTAAAAACTAATCTAGGAATTTCTTACGAGTGTTGACAGAGGTGTTGGGAGCTCACCGTAGATACACCAGATAGACATATAATTTTTGTATTCATTTGAAGCAGAATTTTTAAAAAAAGTTTTAAAACTCGACCTTTAGATACCTCGACAACGTATTGTCATTTTTATAACAATAGTTTTATCCATTCTTCTGTCGACACGGTGATATATCCCGGTGAGCTTGAAATAAAAGATACCACAGAGTCTGACACATCTGTTTCATATTTGGATAAGACATTAATGGTAATCTAACAATCAAGCTCCATGATAAACGTGATGACTTTAACTTTTAAATCGTCAGCTTCCGTTACTTATGCAGCAATCCTGCATACGGAGTTTATATCTCTAGTTGATTCGATACTCAAGAAAATGCTCTACGTAAAACAATTTCTAAAACGAAGTAAGTTATTGACTAACAAGTTTATTAAACAAGAATATCAGCAGTCTCGTTTAAAGTCATCAATTCATGTTGCATGGTCGATACAATGACCTTGTCAGCAAATAAGTGCAATCATTAAATTCATTATGACACTCAATTCTTCATTGAGTCAAATGCAGACTGACGTTTTTCATACTAATTGTTGGTCCATTATTTAAACACTGAATTTGCATCGGATTTTCCCGTTATTCCCGATTATGACAAGGAAAACACTGCGTGTGTGACCGGTCGGCAGGGAATGCTCACTCCTCCATAGCACATGATCCCACCTCTGATATTTTGGAGGTCCGGGGTTGCTCTGCTCCCAACTGTAATGTTTAATTGACTTTTGAGCTGAAATACTGTTCATTATTTCCACAAACTTCATCGTCAAATCACAAACTGTATACAACATTAAAATATTTGTACATGGACACTACATACATTTAATTTATACTGTATGTACATCGATTTCCGTAAAACCTTGTTTTGAACAAGATGATAAGCATTTTAAACGTATTTTAAATCAATTTATGGTACTAATTTTTATTCGAAAATTAGAGAAAAAAATGCCCTTAAAATTCAGTCAAGGATTGAATCGATATCATATACTTACCAATTTCGTATCATACAGCCCCGGTGTAATTGTATGGCAATGGCAAACATTTGAACACTCTCAGTGTACATAATAATTTATGTTTATAGTGGGGATATTCTTTAAAATAAAAAGATAAAAAAAATTCTATTTATAATGAAATGGAATTTATTTTTTTAAAGATTGACTCAAATGTGATGTGAACTTTTAATAACTTCAAGAGGAAATCCGCATTGTCAATTTTATATTTCTGAAAATATAATATTTCCTGTAAAATATACTGATCGAAAGAAAAAAAAGCACAGCTGTTTAGACTTCCTTAAAATTGGATATCGACAGATCGCACCTCTTACCATTTGACAAAGTGCTTTCTTGTTAGTTTTCGAATAAGTCTAAGTGTATTTGAATAGCATTAGCACATCTTCCTCTTTTTGGTAATGCACACACGTGCTTATATTTAAGTAAGTACATAAAACGTATGGAATGAAGGATATGGAGATAACGAACAGTATTCAATATCAAAGTTCATAAAACAATACAAAATACGAGCAGAGCAAACACGGACCATCAAAACATCAGAGGTGGGATCAGGTGCCATGGAGGAGTGTGCATTCCTTGCCGACCGGTCACATCCGCCGTGTGCTCTTTGTCATGATCGGAAAATAACAGAATCCGTCGTCGATTCAGTGTATAAATAATGGACTAACATCAGTACGAAAATGTAAGTCACAGTTAGTAAAAATAAGTTTAAGTGCTTTATTTACGATTTTGTTGGTAGTGTATATTTTATGAAGTCACAACAACAATTTACACAACGAAGATGTAGTGAATGATAAGTTTTTACTCATATAAAAGATAAGTTTTTACTCTTTTACTCATATGAAAGACCCAACCTTCTGTTGGAGGGCTTCAAAATTAGACCTGGCTCCAGACAGCTCGGTTTTATTCTTAATCTCAATTTTTCAAATGGAATATATGTAGTGAACGATTAAAAGAAGGATAAGGAGATAACAAACAGTATACAATTTCAAAGTCCATAAAACAATACAAAATAAGAGCAGAGCAAACACGGACCCCCGAAACATCAGAGGTGGGATCAGGTGCCATGGAGGAGTGAGCTAGCATCCCCTGCCGACCGGTCACACCCGCCGTGTGCTCCTTGTCATGATCAGGAAATAACGGAAAAAATCCGTCGTCAATTCAGTGTATAAATAATAGACTAACAATTGGTATGAAAAACGTCAGTCAGCATTTGACTCAATGATTAACTGTATTTGCTGACAAGGTCATTGTATCGACCATAGAACTTACTAAATGATGACTTTAAAAGAGGCTTGGTTGAACATTTACTGGAACCTGCAATGTATCTTTGTTTGTAAGGATTTTTTTTGAAGTTTTGGAATCCAATATATATATGGTAGTTCAAATTCATTTTGGCTCTGTGGAATATTGAAAGTATTCAAAACTAATGATGATCAAAAAAGGCGATTTTGAAGAATTCCTTCCTTAGAAAGGGAAGTATGAGTATAAGTAGGATTACCACTTGAATTAAATCCAAGTTCTTCTAGAATGCAATTTATATAAGGAGCCTTACAAACGAAGACAATGTTGTTACCTGCTTTGTCGGCAGGAACCAGTACATACTGATCGTGTAATCTATCTAACTCCTTTTTCACTTCTGGTTTATTGAACACAGAAGGATATATGGTTTTCATATTGCCCCTCAATCTTTTAATACGAGACTTTAACATGGATCTGATACATTTAATCCATTCTGACAAGGTGTCAATGTCTTCTTTTTATATCTTGCCCATCGTCTGGCGTAAATTTCCACAGAATCCATAATATTTATGAAATTCCGACGCCAGTTGAAGGATCGGGGTTCCCTATATTTAGGACCTTTTAAAATAAGTGATCTACGGTCCTCATAACGAACTATATTTACGTCACCTGTCCAGCAGGACTATAGTTATAGGGTGAAGAAGAACATGAACACGATGGAGGATTATTTTTCAGATAGTCAGTATCCAGGCCATGTAAAGTGTTTTTGTAATTGAAAAGTTTGGAAGCAATGGTCGATGTATATTTGTAGGAAATACAAGGTGTAGACTTTAACTTGAAATATGGTGGAATACAAGACTGGACCCTTTTGTGATTAAGAATATTACTTATATTAACCGCGTCAATTCCTTTATTGGCATACTGAAGTTTAAGGAAAAGACGGATGTTTTAGCTGCATTTTCGTCCGTGAAGCGTGCGGGTTTAAAGAGCCTATGATATGCAATATCCATAATCACAGATCCGAGTCTATATTCAGGTGACGAGGAATCTAAAATTGGATGTTCCTTGGCCTTTTCAAGAAGACTATTTAAAAGTTTCAAAGGGACAGAGTAAAGTTTTGTTCGAATATGATGTAGACCTAACTGTTGATTTACATAAGGTAGTAATGAATCAAAAGAGACTTCGTGTATTGCAGGTTTATTGTACGAACGATGCCCATGACTACGCTTACGTCTCTGAGTATGGTTAAAAAGTCCCATCACATTTACATAATTACACTGCGGACTTGAAAGATTTCCAACACTGTCGACATTGTCATTACATCCATGGGGAAAGGCTGTCCCTAGTTTTCTAATCCAAAATTCTTGTCGTTGTATATTCGTTTAAGTTTTATGGTCCAGGAGCCTGTACTCAAGACATGAGGTCTTTGAGCGATGTGGCATTTTTTCGAATCAGTGTACTACCTACAGCGACAGGGAATCCTCGACTGATATATGTTTTTATCCAAAGGACCGTCTCCATGTCATAAAATACTGTTAAAATAGACATCGTATATTATAAGTATAGACTGACTTTGATAAGTTTTTCTTTCTAATTAAGCTTACAACTGCAGGTTTAATTCAGGGGGAGAAAGAGTAGTACGTTTATTCTATATTTAAACTGGATTGACTTTTCCCATTTTTATGCATAATAACTTTTTTATTTTATTTATTTTAGCAAGTAGCTTATGTGAATTCTACTATGCAATTTTAATTTAGAATTTTATATTCAAATATCAATATTCAGTTCATTATATCGTCTAGAAACTTGGACACTGATACTAATGCTTCTCCGATTTTTTCTTTTGAAAGTCAAACCAAGGATATGAACTAATTTCATACAAAGAGTACCTAAATAATACAATTATCAACAAATAGGATCAGTCCTGTGAATGGTGTGTTCATTTCTGACACGTTTGTCGTCTTCCTTTTCGTCTCTTTTTGTACAGGAGCAAATCCACGGACAGCACAAACAGCAGACGATAATGACGACAGCAGTGACGACACATATGACGCCAAGAACTGTGAAACCCAAGATCATTCCTAAGGATTTGTACGAAGATGCGGCTGGAGGCTTGGCTAGGTCCGAATCTAAAATTCAAAATTTTGAACTTTCAATTGTAGATTTTATTTCAGAATAATCTGAATTGCATTCACTCATGTACATGTAAATATAAAGCTTTTGTTTACTGCATGTCAAAATTGTTCCCGATATTTGCATTCAGTTTCTGTAGCTTAAATATTGTATAATATAACAAATTTTGTTATCACACGCTTTTTAAAAGAGAAAATTTTTTATTTGTTATATTCTGATATACTGGTATTAGTTTAAAAGCTTACATAGAACACTTTTTGGAACAAGTAGTTAAATATGTAGAATCGAAGCTGATATTAAAACAAGCATTAATTCTTTTTGATTAGGGAATCACTGTCTAGTTATTAGAGTAAGCCAGGTTGGAAGCGTGGGATAATTTGCATAACGGACGATGCTGACTTTGTCAAACAATCAACCGCACGAGATTTAATGCATATTAGACCCCTTAGCTCCTGATCTTTCTCTAGAATTTTCAAGAAATCAACTCAACTAACATTCAAAGATTTATCACAAAGAAAACAAATAGAAATGTAAATACTGTATCTACAAAAAATCAATGTATCTGCAACTAGAAGAGTTTTTTGGTCTGCATATCCTAAGAAAAAATAACTTTATACAATTTTCAAACTTGTTGCATTTCAGAAGAACTAGCCCATTAACTTGGTAATAAGTAAACAGTCCCCATTAATAAATAATTGTTCAATGACGACATCTGATGGTTTGATTTCATGTGTAAAACAATCCACACTTGACCATAATTAAGATTAAGAACAGATATAGTCTCTCCTTTTCACCTGGCCCAACCCATGAAAGGGTAATTTAATTGAAAAGTAAGAACCATTTGAAATTCTTAGTTTAAAGTATTTAAGCAAAACATGTCAAACAAAATTCCATCAAATAATAGGCTGTTATTACAAACAGGATTGTTGGAACCTCTGGAACATCAATTCATTTATCAGAAGCTTGGCTTTGATTAGAAAATCAATTATTAAGTACAGAGCGTTCTAGTACTCTTAATATCGAATTATCTGGAACTCTTTAACACTATGACATGAACATTTTATGTTAGAATACTACAAGTTAAAGATTCATGTCTGCTTTCTGGCTAGATGAAATATTCAATATATATTTGGTTATATTTCTTATATATTAAGATGTAAGAGATTTTAAAGATCATATTTTTTCTTTTCTCATCACAATTGTACAACTTTGAATAGATTGATTGATTGATTGTATATTGTTTAACGTCCCTCTCGAGAATTTTTCACTCATATGGAGACGTCACCGTATGCCGGTGAAGGGCTTCAAATTTTGACCTATACTCGGCACTCAGGGCCATTGAGCAGTGAGGGATCTTTATCGTGCCAACAACTGCTGCTGACACGGGGCCTCGGTTTTTAAGGTCTCATCCGAAAGACCCGCAACTTTCACTTCAAAGTGCCGAGCGCATGGCGAAGGAACAGTTGCTACCCATTTTTTATCGACTTAGGTCAGTCGCGGCCGAGATGCGAACTCACGACCTCCCGTTCACGAAGCGAGCGCTCTACCGACTGAGCTACCGTGAACGGTACTTTGAATAGAAATGGTAAACTGAGTTTTAATTCTAGCAGGAACTCTAGTTTTGGCGGAATGGTGGCGTATAAAAATATCTTCTTTTCTGATTTTCAAAATTATTAAGAACAATGAATTTATAGTTATAATTTTTACAAAATCAAAAACTTTTCTCATAAATTAGATAAATAAAAATAAGGGACGACTTAAGTTTTAAAATTGTATAAAGATGATTTTCCAAAAAACAACAATTACGTTTGCTTTTTAATGCTTCTAATCTATGTACAGATATGAGCAAAAATTCGGTGAAAATGTTTTTTTTCTCTCTCTTAGAAAACGACCAAAACTCTTTGTTTTTGTATCATTCTGTATATTTTTTTTTTACTTCTTTGCCATTTATGAAAATTAGGGCAAGAGTTTTTTTTCTTTTCATGAAAATCTATAATATATCTATTAAGAATATCAAAACAGGTCAGCTTTCAAAAAACATAAATTCTACAAACTGCAATACCGATAGAATACTTTCGACCTGGTTTTCAAAGATTACATACATATTGTCAACGAGGAACTGCAAAATATTTAACTATCAACTTCAAAGTACCTGTGAGTAGAGTTCTTAAAATTATGATGGGAAAGAAAAAAGTAACAGAATCCTTGTTCAGATGACTAATAATAAATATGAAAGTACACACTTACTACATTTTTCACATGCATTGGACGTGGTGTTGAATTTTCCATTAAAGCAGTGTCTACATGCTCTTGTTTCGGCTGTTGGTTGCGTAATGTTGCAGTAAACTAAAACCTTTTCGCGCGTAATTGGGGGAGCAATTTTTCCTACTTCAAAGCACAGGAGGCGTCTTCTAGTTTGAGTTGTCTGTTTGCCACAAATGCCCTCACAGTTCCCCCATTCTCTCCAAGACAAAGCCTGACAGTACTGAGATGAACTACAGTCATCTGCAAGAAGAGCATTGATACATACGCTGATCAAGGAAACACGAAAATAAAACATTATGTTGTCTTTAAATGCCCAAATAGAATAAAGGCGATTCAGTGTATGAAATTGAGGCAATTTAACATTATCTTACACTAAAACTGTTTGATTAATATGTTTCCATTTATTAAATGTCAAAATTCCTGAAATCATTTGTGTATATATTGTCTTGACCAGCAAAGAATTTCAATAACTTGCTAGGTACATGTACAGTGTATATAGACTGCATTTTTTAAACGAGAGGTAGAAGTTAGAAAAGAAACTAAATGTTTGAACTACCCAGATAAAAAATATTTGGGTTTGTTGATAATATTTGAGGAATCCTCCCCCATCCTTTTTTTTTGCTCTAGAAAATGCTTAATCCTTAAGCATATTTCTCAATACTTGCACACGTACGTATTTCTTGAATTGTGAATACATATTTAGACTTAAAAGATTGGTTTGATATATTCAAAAAGACAAACAATGAATGGATTTATACAATTCAATTTTATTTGTAAGTTTAGAAATTTTTATCCAAAAAATTAAAGAGAAGATGGGTGGACAAGGCGTGCAGAATGCACATATCTTCAGATTAAAAAGTATTCCCTGTGAATTAAGAATTTAGGGTAAAGCTCTTATTAGTTAAATTTAAGAAACTACGATAAGCAAAACTTTTTCGAGAAAAATCAACAGAAATTAGTTTGTTAAAAAAATAATGTGATACACTTTATTTGTTGGATTTGAATTTAACGAGACTGGGGGTGGCAGCCATTTTCAGACTATTTCGATCTCCTTTAAAAGAAGAGCTCCATATAAGATATACAAAATGATCAAAATTTAAAACTAAAATTGATGAATTTTTTCTTTGTCAAATGAATGTTGACAGCTTAAGATACCATATCTAAAAAAAATAAGTTAAATCTGGTGGTTACTTTGTGGTTAAATTGTTGACCCCCCAGCCTCCTTAAGCAATAAAATCCTAAATTTGTCTTTCATTTGAGACTAACTCGATTGCCATTATGCTACAAAACCTCTGAAGAATATGGGCACAAAAGTGTATTTATTTGATGTGGTGGGTCTCATCGTCGCAAACCACGACCAAAATGTATCATCCTCTTATCTTCTGGAAGAGCTTTATGCGGACTCCAGACCGTTACTTGCTATGAAGCAAAGACCCACTCATATTGAAAAATTGTGTTCACTACCTTAGATAATCAAGGCGCACAGAATGTCAAGAGTACGTAAAACTGTCAATTATTAAAATAAATTCTTTGATATTCAATCTGACATTGAAGTATACTTTATGTAAAATCTTTACAAACTGCAAAATTCAAACCAAGATTAAAATTATTTGCCTATGAAATAAAATGCACACACTAAAGAGTAAAAAGAATCATTCTTGGTTCTTCATGAGTTTTATCACTGTAATTCTTATATTTATTTATATACATATTATAACCCTGGTTGTAGATCTAAACATAAAAAGAAATAAGATATATTAGTGTTGTAATTTTTGATAGAATACATCTGCTTAATATTTCTAAATTCCAAATTTAATTTAGCATCACATGAAGAATTTTATTTTGAATGTCTGCAAATATTTAGTGCTCAAAACATAAAGTGTTTCTGGTCTTTGGGTACTAATTTGTTGACGATAGATCAAAGTATTGCTCTACACTGTTTGTTACAAGTTATATGCTATAAGATCCTGTTTGTAGACAATGTACCAAACCTTTGATCAATTAAACATTTATTTCGTGAATTGAGTAACTGGAAAATTAAGTTGTAGAACCCTTTATATTTCAATGAGTTTACACTGGACCACTTTTAAACAAACATGTTTTATTTGGACTGTGAATTAATACACATGAAGAAACACAGCATACATGTACGCTTAAATTCTGAATCCTGACCTTCATCATCTTAATTACAAAAAAAGAAGTACTGTAATTTATCTTTCAAAATAAATAAGCATTTGTTTTAGAAGACATTAAAATCGCTTTTTAAAGCAATTCAATGCAAGAATTTACTTTTACTCTTTACCCTTGATTCTTAGGAAAATTCAAGAGAAATATTGATTATGAAAGAATGTAGATTACAAAATAGGATCAAGTTTGCTTTTGAAAAATATGACAGGTTCGTTGAACACATTTAATTGAAAAAGAATAAAAAAAAAAATTAAATTAAAAGTTTTGATTTAGTTAGACAGATATGAGAAATTTGCATTGCTTGTCATTCTTCTTAAATATCTTATCTTTAAAAATTCATTTTCTTTTTAAAATTCAATTCTATATTTATTAATTTTTAGCAGATATGGATTGATCACATTCTATATTTGTTGACATGTGTTCTTCACTTTCATTCAAAACTAATGTTATGAAGAGATGAAACTAATTTCAAATCTAACTGTCTAAGTTTTATCTCTTCATAACATTAGTTTTGAATGAAAGTGAAGAACACATGTCAACAAATATAGAATGTGATCAATCCATATCTGCTAAAAATTAATAAATATAGAATTGAATTTTAAAAAGAAAATGAATTTTTAAAGATAAGATATTTAAGAAGACTGACAAGCAATGCAAATTTCTCATATCTGTCTAATTCTCTTCACCTCTCTCTCCCAGTACTCTACAGAATATTAAACCTATTTTAACCGTAACTTTCAATGAAAACACAATATAGAAATGGAAGCATATTTCAATAAATTTAAATGAAGCAAATGAAAAACAAGAACACAGACAAAGATAACTCTAATGTTGAAAGAAACACATAAACTGTCCTTTCTTTAATTGCACCTTTTTTTATGTTATCAATTGAGAATAAATATTTTAATTCAAATGTTGACACGATATATCCCGGTGAGATTGAGATAAAAATAGCACAGAGTCTGACATATCTATTTCATTTTTGGATATTTAACTTGAAAAAGACGTCAACGGTAATCTAACAACCAAGCTTTATGATAAACATGATGACTTTAACTTTTTAATCGTCAACTTCCCTTACCTATGTACTAATATACCTCTATCACCTGCATATGGGGTTAGTATCTCTCAATTGATTCGAAACGCAAAGTTATGTTCTACGTATAAAAATTTCTAAAACTAGGTTTGTTATTGACAAACAAATTGATTATAAGAATAGAAAGTGTGTCGTTTTTATGTAATTATTTTGTAAATTCTATAGTCGATACGATGACAAGGCCTCAGAATCATGAAGCATCTTCAGGTTAATGAAGCCGAGTCTAATTATTTCTACCCTAAGGATTTTGATAATTTTTCGTTAGTTTATTTTTACTGTTATATTTATTGTTTTAGATTAAAAAATCAAATGTTTACCACCCCGATTTCTTAAGGGTCCATCGCGAAAATTCTCAAATTTTACTATTGGACCCTATGGGAATTCGTCGAAATAGAGCCACATTATCACATTTTTTCCATATTTTTTTGTATTTCTGCCCTGGAGATTTCTTTTTCAATCAATGAAAGCTATTGCGAAAAGTCACCAAATTGTGAACTTTTAAAAAAGTTTACCATCTAGATTGATCCAGGTCTTAATAAAAAAAGTTTATATTTTCGATTAATAATACCTCTAAAATTGCCATATTGCGGTATAAATACATATCGGTGCAGATGAATTATCGGCGCAGATAACTATTTTTGGTAATGAAAAAAAAGAAGCAATATTTAGATTGCTTGTATGTTTTGATGTTCTGTCATCAGTTTTTAGTAAAATATCCATGGACGTCTACGAACATATAAACGAGTCATGTGTCATTCTTCAGCATCGTGCATTGATTACAAAATCGGAAAAAAGTGACGACGTTAGAGCCATTTCAGTAAAGTCACATTTTCAGTAGGCGATACAGATAATGTTAAATTGATATTAAAATCACAATATTTTGGGAAGGTGTAGTGTCGCACTTATGGCTGCATGAAAATAAAAAGCTGTTCAAAGTCATGCGCACTCGGCCTCGTTAAGTCAAAATCTTTATGTTGTACGTAAATTGAAAATTTCACTGAAATCTAAGACTTTTTCATGATCCTAGGGCCTTGTCAGCAAATAAAATTTATCATTTACTCAATTGCTGACTGACATTTTTATACTACTTGTTAGATTATTATTTACACACTGAATTCCGTTATTTCCAAATCATGACAAGAAGCACACGGCGGATGTTACTGGTCGGCTCACTCCTTCATGTCACCTGATCCCACCTCTGGCGTTTTAGAGATCCGTGTTTTTCTGTTCCTGTTTTGTATATTTTGAATGGACAATTGAGCTTGAATACTATTTAATCTCTTTGTATATATTTCAACATCCAGTTACACAGGTAGGCAACTTTGAGAAGACCATCTCAAAATGCCTCGTTTTAGTAAAGGAGCTTATGATGAATGTTATCCAAGGATTTCATCTTTGGATGAAGTTTAAGCCACAAGGGACAAAGTCTGACTTGTCTCTAAGTCCAGGGGTTAAGTGGATTTCCTCGACTATAATGATGCAATTTCCCAGATATATTATTATTCCCCTAAAACTCCGCATACGGAGAGGAACCCTAAATCCCTTCGACTTAAGTGTTCTCTTCTAATTCAATTCTAAGGAACAATCTTGCAAAGGTGGTAAAATAAAATGTCAAAGCAAAGTTTGAACATTACAGAACGAAGGGGAAAATATGAGGATTTTATCTTTGATATCTGATCCAAAAACTTTATTTAAGGTCAATGCACAAACGATATCCAAGGATACTCCCTAGATGAAATTAGAACTGTAGAAAACTAGAGTCCTTGACAGTGATTTCCACAGACGGTTTTTTTTTCTTTCAAATTTTTATATCTGAGAGAGAAAATAGGTTGAAGTGAAGAATAAATAATAATCATTACATTAATTAAGGTTTAAATGAATTATGCTAGCAATTGCTGCAATCAAAGCATCACTTTTTCTTCGACTCAACGATTTATCTCCTAGTTAACTCGAAACAAAAGACACCTAGACCTAGACTGTTAATCAAAATACTAGTAACAGTTTCAAAATCCCTGCACACCCTCACATATAGGCACGCCATGGGAGACATCTCAGCTGGGTTGGGTCAAAGAGATAAAATATTGTCCGACAAGGTTTTTAAAAGCTTTCTGATTCCCCCCCTTTTTTTCTAGGGTACTACATGTTTATCGATTAAATATGAGCGCAACTGGAAAAAGAAAAGTGTAGATAAAACCCGTACGTGTTTAACAATTTTTTTTTAACCTTTTTCAGTGTTACGATCAAGGTCAATCCTCTATCACTTGATACTCTATGGGTGAAGTTCGATTATGACTGAAGCTACTGGAGAGAAAATATGCTCCGGAAAAGGATTTTTTATGCAGAAAGATAGATCACTGCACACTCGCTGCCTTCATTTTGAAGTTTGAGGTATGGATACACAGGAGAGAAAATATGCTCCGGGTACTGAAAACTGACAGAGACAGTCAAAAGGACGGAGAGAATGATAATTTAGAGCACCTGTAGGGCGATACGTCCTAAAACCCTGATTAGTTCTACAACATTTGAGTAATTAATTAAAATGTTATACAAGTAGAATAATGGCAAAAATATGCTTAGAATAGTAATAACTAGCATACTGAGAGCCACAGGAATCGCAGAATTCAAATTCCATAGTTGGTGAATAGCCTATCAACCTCTTCTTAAAAGGTTTTATGGACTTTTCAATGTAGCAGCATTGTAAGCACGCAGCAATTCGGGAAAACGTATGAACAAAGAAATCAATTGTTTAGAAATGACACAAAGTCAAAACAAATTGATTTTTAAAATCAAAATTTTTAACACAAAAACTTACAAAAACAAAAGACAAATGATGATAAAGCGATGGTGCAATAATGATGAAGCGATAGCGTGATGATGATGGTGAGATAGCACGACGGAGCGATAGTGCGAGAATCATGACACGATGGTGCAATGACGATGGCGCGATGGTATAATGACTTAACTTGTTATAGCACCATCGTCATCGCATTGTCGCGCCATTGTTTTATCGTCATCGTGCTATCGCACCATCGCTTCATAGTTATCGCGAAATCGCATTATATAGTACCATCGACCTTTAAGTTGATACTCGATGGTGCAATAGTGAAATGCATGGTCCAATCCAGGTTCCATAAAAAAAGTAAAAAAAAAAAAAAAGCTTCGGTTTTTCATAATTCTTTCTGTATAATTATTACAATTTTAATTCTAATGTTATATGCATTCTGTTAAACCAGAAAGTTTGGGGTGGGGTGGGAGGGTTAAAATTGATAGAACATGTTTTAACAAAAAAAAGGCTTATCCACTGATTTCTTTGCTTTTGCCATTGAAACTGCATTAGCGCGCGTCCGCAGCGCGTCTGCTAACTTTCACTTTCCATGATGATTTTGCCTAACAATTTGTGAGTTATCACGTGACAAAAATTCTAATTACTGAACCAAAAACGACAGTAAGTACATATCTCGGAAGTTCCGTATTCTCCACATTGAGAGACCGGAATAAAGCAGGCAAGTTAAACTTTTTTTTCTAACCAACACAAAAAATAAACCTTCGACGTCATAGTATGGATGTTTTTGCAGCAACTATGCAAAAAAAAAACCCTTTGATTGTTATTGAGTTTGTAGTAACCAAAAAATAAAATAAACATTTAATTAAATAGTATCGTAAAATTTGGAGCAACTAAACAAAAATAAACCTCTGATTGTATTTCATTTTGCATGATTTATGAGTATAAGAATAAAGTTGTAGAAAGGAATTTTAAAAGAAACATAATATAAATGTATTATTTAATTGAATTATCCCTCACCTTGACAACATGTGTCCTTATAATGTTGATCGCACTCGCATGATTGAGATGAAATGTTACGTGCCCCGCCATTTTCACATTTTCTGCATGATTTAGACTCATTTATTTTAAAATTCGAAGACCGGTTACAATGTTTCAGACAGTTTGCTATGTTGTGAGGATGTACAGAAATAGAACAGCACATGTGGCGCTCTCTTAGCTGTGATTGTGAGCCACAGGCACCAGTACACGAACCCCATTCTTTCCAATCAAACACATGGCACTCTGGCGAACGAGAACAATCATCAGCTACGATCGTAATCAAATACAAGCCAAAAATCTGAACAAAGACGTATATGAAATTCATGTTATTTGTTGGAAGTTTTCAACAATTATTTCAACTGGTCGAGAATAACCGATGTCAGTAACTATATTTGATAAGAATTTTTATCTCTTTTTTTAATAGCAGGATTTTACGAAAGCTTATAAGGATCAATCTAGAGAGAAAAAAAAGGCGTTATAACGCCTTTCGAAAAGGCGTAATAACGCGAAAAAAGGCGTTATAACGCCTTTTGAAAAGGCGTTATTACGCCTTTCCATTCCAAAAGGCTTTTTAAAGGGCGTTATTACGCCTTTTTAAAGGCGTTATTACGCCTTTCCATTCTAAAAGGCGTTATAACGCCTTCATAAAGGCGTTATTACGCCTTTCTAAAAAGCGTTATTACGCCTTCCAAAAGGCGTTATTACGCCTCTCTTAAAAGCTTTATGACGCCTTTCTAAAAGGCGTTACAACGCCTTTCAAAAAGGCGTTATTACGCCTTTCTAAAAGGCGTTATTACGTCTTACCAAAAGGCGTTATTACGCCTTTCTAAAAGACATTATTACGCCTTTCCAAAAGGTTTATAACTCTTATAACCATTATTTATGGCCCGTGCTTTTAACCCAAACCCCCCCCCCCCCTAAACACCACCACCACCCCCACTCTACTGGCCAAATCGGGACTTTTACACACTACAACAAAATGTTCAGGAACCAAGCACCCAATAGTTACTTATGATATCTAAATTGTAGCACTGAAGACTTTTTCCCATAAGTGTGTATGTGAAGAGGGGTTGCCTACCTGAAAAGGAAAATGGAAAGGCGTTATTTTATGTTAATAAATATATGAAAGATTTAATTAAAACCATCTTTATTTATGCAATTCTCTATATTCCTGCACATCTCACTGACAACTTTTTGCAATCGTATTAGGGGAAGGCAACGCTCTACTTGTAAAGATATATATAAGCAGATGTGTCTTGGAGCTTTACTTGCTATGTATTAAAATTCAGGTCATTTGAAGACATTTTTCTCTCTTCTTGGAATAAAGCAGGCAAAACTATTTGCATAGGTATAATGAGCAATTGAAATCAATAATCTTTGGTAGAGGTGTGTCTGGTATTTAAAGACGTACAACACACTGGGGGAGATAACTCTCGCGATTTCAATTGAACGTTTGACGTGACGTCAAATTTAACGTCAAAAATAAAGCGTCAAAACGACGAGTAAAACGATCCCGATGTATATCAATCATGAAAGAAAATTGAGATATGGGGCTTGGCTGTGATTCATTGTGCGTACCATACTCAATCAATAAGTATATTTTTAATTAACCCAATTAAAAGCAAGACATAAAATACCATCCCTTAATGTTTATTTCATTTCATTTCATTTACAATAAATTGTATTTTTGATCAAAGCGCAGTATTTTTTTTTTATTCTGAAAATTTTATTTTATGTCTCATTATGTACAACTGGCTATATAACATTCCGATTAATGGTCTTCATTACGTGCATACACGATATAAATATTGTTTTTCTTCTTTGATTAAATAAAACAACAATAAATATTATAAACAAAAAACTTTTTACAATGTAAAATCGATGTTGTTCTGAGACCCTTACCGATCAAAGAGGAACAAGTCTGAAAATGTAGGAGATGTTTATTTTCCTCCCTTTATTCACGGTTTTCCACAGAATCAGATACATTTCTCCAAGACGTGATAAATTCGAGAATTTAATACTATAGACCTCATATACACAATGTAAGTATAAAATTGAAAAGAATTGTTCACTTGTACTGAAATTATCTACATTTATGAATATCCTATTGCAGCAAATCGTAACTTTGACTTTCTGTCAACAATGTCGGTTCGCATTTCCTCGAATCAAAACAAAACGTAGCCTGTAAGATTTAAAAAAAAAATATCAATGTGGGATTTGATATAAATTGAAATAGATGAAGAGTTTAATGTTTGATATTTTGAAGTTAATGTGGACGAATACGGAATTTTCATTTTAACTTTAGAAGCGACGACAATCGACATTGAAAGAAATGCGTACAATATTATCATGAGGGGTGTATGAACATCTAATGCAAATGTTTGAAATAATGACATGAAAGAAACTACAATTATTCCATTTATATCGCAGGAGAGTTGAACATACACCATTTTTTTAATGAATAAGATTAAAGAAATAAAATTAAAAATCAACATATTCAAGTTCAACAAAACTTGCGTATCCAGGTTTCATGTGATATGGAATGCATAACGCATACGTACAGTATATGGACTAAACACTAAAATCTTTCAGTATTTTTTTCCTGATACATATAAAAAGAGTAGTCAATATTTATTCTGCATTCATGAATTTAAAAACGAATGCATACGGGATTCTTGACGAAATACCAGTATATTTGCACTGTAAACGACGTTTCGTCAAACGCTAATGGTCTGCGACGCAAAAAAGGAAGGGGTGGGGGTAATAGGGGTATTCAAAAATTGCCTAAAAATCTACATTTAAATACGCCTTACATATGAGAACTTTTAAATTTGTAAGTTAATATATTTTTGAAGCAAAAGCAATATGCCAATTTAATTTTTTTAATGTGTATTTGTAGATTCATATAACAAAATGATCGACCCCCGTCTGAAAGACGCGCGGGAACCTGATTTATTGAGAAAGGGGGAGGGAGTAATTTTCCGCTATTAAATCAAAACTGGTCGCACAAAAATTATACAAAAAATTATGAAGATTATTTTTACTACCAGCTACCTAAAGAAAGTTTTTTTACCAAAATTAAACGACAGGTTTTTTCACAAAAAAATTTTGAATTTGAAAAATACGCAATTTTCAAGGCTTAGAAAATTCATAGTTTTTCAGTTTAAGGTCTTTAAAAATTGTTTTGATGATATGTATATTAAAAAGATGATTATGTTTTTGTGTTAAATGGTTAAAAGAATAAGCCCATGAAATTTGACATTTATATCTAACCTGGTTTTATTGAAAATCAAGGTTTAAGTAGTTCATTGATTAAAAATCTTCTCTTCTTGTAAACAACTAAAGGGGGGTAACTTTCGGAAGTTCCTGTCCAAAAACCACTCGAACGATTTTGTCCAAAATACGCATACATGCAGTAGATATAGTCATGTACTAAATATACAAAAATAACGAAAATTAAACGACAGGAATTTTTTGGGGTAGGTGGGTTGTACATCCTAAAAGAAGGACTTAGTTGGTTCAACATTGAAAATATATGACGCATTTAAAAATCTTTTTTCCTGGAAATCTAATTGTTATCTGATTAAATTATTTTTTGAGAAAATAGTCCTATATCAAACTGTGAAATTCATGTCTCAAAGGCCCCCCCCCCCCCCCCCAACCCACTCCTCGGTTGGGCTAAATATGTTTAGTCATTTATTCAAAATAAAGACGTAATAATGCCTTTTAGAAAGGCGTAATAACGCCTTTTATACGCCTTTTATAAAGGCGTTATAACGCCTTTTGGAAGGCGTAATAACGCCTTTAAGAATGGAAAGGCGTAATAACGCCTTTAAGAAAGGCGTTATAACGCCTTTTTTCGCGTTATTACGCCTTTTCGAAAGGCGTTATAACGCCTTTTAATTTTTTTTCTCTCTAGATTGATCCTAATAGGCTTTCGTAGGATTTGTACTTCTTTAAATGTTTTGATAAATAAATGTATTCAAATCAATATTAGTAAAAGCCTGTATATTTGATCGCATTTTTACTGTACGTAAAGCATACAATTCAAAAGAACGAAAAGATTTATGAATCTAACAAGCTGTTTAACAATTTATAATCAATTTACTATTATTTAGACTCTTCTAAAATGGAAAATATTAATGAAAAAAAAAATCAAACAAACATTAAAAAATGTATGTGATTACATATAAATGAAAAAGATACTTTTATTTTTATGAGACAGTCTAAAGATGTCAGTTAAAATATTTTTCTTGCGTATAAAGTCTCCTAATTATAAAGACGTCTGGACAAGAGGAGAAGCCGAGTTCATTTTTTTAAAAGTCATAGTTATTAATTTTTATCAAAAGCTAATTGCTCAAATTGAAGAAGTGCATTTTTTGTCGTCTATTATATTTTTCAAACTTGTGAACTACTGAGCTGCATTCATTTGGAATTTCCAGACAGGCCCTTTCTCGTCTTATTGACGTTAAACAAGATACCTTGTTTAACGTCAATAACGGCAGTCGATGGAGATTTAGGCTTTCAACTACCTGCTTAAAATTTCCTTAGTACTAATTGCACCAATAAAGAAGCAAACCTGATTTTGTAATCTTATTTAAAAACTTATTAATGAAATATATGGAGATAACGAACAGTATTCTACGGATGCCCATTTAGTACCTACTAGTATCAAAAAAGAAATATTTTTGAATTTGTTATTACAACTTCGTTGAATTCGTTATAATGAATCTAATTTGTTACTAATTACTATTTCATAAAATTAATATAAACAGAATTAAGATATTGCAGGTTAAAAAGTTTAATTACAATTTTATATAGCTTTAACGTTATTAAAGAAAAAGTATTAAAGACAAGCTCTTAAAATTTTAAAGATTATTAGCAATTTGAGATTCTCTCATTCATGAGATGATGACTTTTAACGAGACTGCTGATATTCCTGTCTTATTAACTTGTTTGTCAATAACCTACATCGATTTGTAAATGGATCAAACGTAAAGCATATCAACCTTGTATGCAGGTGATGAAGGTTTTTTTGGCTGCATAAGTAAGGGAAGTTAAAGATTGAAACGTTTGTCATCAGGAATATCATCAAGCTTGGTTGTGAGATTATCATCAACGTCTTCTTCTAGTTAAATATCAAAATTTGAAGCTTGTGGTATCAAAGAATGGAAATTACATTTGTCATTTAACGATATGTCGTCGATGTATCTTAATGTCGAGTTAAAGGCCACAGCAAGTGTTTCTTGCTGTTCCTTATTCTATTTTTCCTGGATTAATATACTTGTACTTAATGATATATTGTAAATGTGGAAACGTTGACGAAATAGACGAATTTCAAATTTTCATCAAAGGTACCACTCGTCAATTTTCATATTAAAGAGCACTATTTAATTTTATTACTTAGTAGATCGTCAAAGTAACCACTCGCCATTTTTCTAAAAAAAAAAAACAAGAAAAAAAAAAAAACAAACAAACAAACAAATACATGTAAGTCAAACTTTTTAACCCTTCAATTTAAGTAATTTTACAATATCTACAGCATCTTTTATTGATGCTTAGTAACACACTATCCCACATTGTTATTATTTTGAACTGAATTATTTTTCTGAACTGCACTTTCTTTCAGCACTCAATTGTTTATTTAATTCATTTTCTTTGCATTATTTTTGAATTTGACATACTGATACTCATATCAATTTTAATTTATTTGTGTCTTCAAAGATCATAGATTATTTGGAATAGATGCACTTTTTGAAATAGAGAGATAAAGACAAGGTTAGATTTTGTCTTTTGTTTTCGTTGCTCGACAGGAACATTACTTTTGAAGTTTTGTCGAGACATTTTGGAATTTGTGTTCAGTTCTTCAGCAAATCTTATCCTATGTCCTGTTTTAAAAAATCTTGACAGTCTTTTTGCTCTTAACCGTTTTGTTATGTGTTGACCTGTTAAAATTATTTGATCTCTGTTTTCTGGTTTAATTGTTTTTTTTAATATTAAACTTTCAAACCCTTTCATTCTGCCTAAGGATCACCGTTTCCTCTATACAACGTCTAGGTCAAATGTCAATAATACTTTTTTTATCGGAAATTTAAGCAATAAATTGCTTTCTTTGGTTGTTAGTACGAGAAGTTCCCGAGTAAGCGGGTTATGAAATTTTTTCTACAATAGCTGCGATATTTATTCCCGTACTTACAACCTAAGAAATACATTTTATTGTATATATTTATATCTGTTTACATAATCATTTAAAATGGAATTAAAAAGACTAATTATTGTATTATTCACACGTATGTCTTAGAAAGTTTCATTGATGGAACAGCCACTGATCAATAAATCTGAACAGGTGATATGCCTAGTGTTGTTCATACACTGATTAAGGCAATTTTTCTGAAGAAATAAAGGAGAAATATTCAGTGGATGTAAATATTTACTTATTAGATTTCAATTTCTTCATAGGTATAAAGATAACATTGTGACTTTTTTTTATTGTTGACCTGTCATACAATGTGAAGATAAGGAGATTTCTTTCCATCCGCCATATATGGTCATTACTTACTTACTTACTTCGTGCTTTGAGCACATAAGGCCTGGTATATGGTCATTATATCTTTTAATTTAAAGTTGACTTATCACTGAAGAACTGTTGAAAATAATTAACCATAACAAAGTGCATATTCTGATATGTTGAAAATAAAAACACTATTATTATTAGGCCTAACCATTAAGGAAGAGAAACTGATGAGAATAGAAAAATTGTAACGAAACTCTTTTGCCGTCAATCTAATATGAGTTCGAAAGAACCTCTTTGCGTAACAAGATAATGTTTTTTTTCTCAATCACTGATTTGTGGTAGATGTATTCATTTATTTTAATGTCCCAACCTTGGGTCGAAATCAAAAAGTGAATCAATGATAAATATATAACCTTAACAAAGTAAATAATTCTTCCTAAATAAAAAGACTAATACCAAAGACAGGTCGGTTCTATTTGGGCCACTATCCCTAGCACTAACTACTTACTCTGACGTGTTGTCAGTGCTCGGAAGCGGTTCATAGGTGTAGACCTCGTGTTGTGGGATGGTCCTTGCAGGCTAGCTGTGATAGGAGACGCTTCTCAGAAGTGTCGATTTTGGAGATAGGGTTCTAATCGTGAGCAGATGAGTTCTAGTCGTGAGCAGATGTCCGTACAAAAAAGGAACAGTGGGCACGCTCAGCCAACTTCGGATTCCGGTGTTTTCGACAGCGAAAAATGACCCCCGGTCAAAATTCAACGGCGAAAAATGACCCCCGGTCATTATTCGACGTAGAAAAATGACCCTTTTGCCCGTAGAAAAAGTGACACCACCCTATAAATTTGCAGAACCCACGTGAAGAAAAATGACCCCCGTAGAAAAATGACTCCCTGTGGATTAAAGCTGAAATTTTTAGGGGGCAAAGAAAAAATAGATAAAGAAGCATATTGGCCAAAATTCTCACCTGAGCTTATTTGGAATAAATGATATGTAGATCTTATAACACACGATGATAGCTATATTTTAAGGTCAATGCGATGAATCAGAATCTAAAGGAGTAAAGAGTAAAGATCTATTGAGCCTAAAGGGTTAGGTAAACATTGTTTTTCGATGGTGAAAATCATCGTACTGACAGAAAAAATCAACAGTATCATATATTATTATATCCTCCGCTTGAAGAGCGGGAGGGTATATAGCTTTGGGGTACCCATCTGTTATCCGCAACTCCTCTTATATATAAAAAGATGTGTTTGTGAAACAGCTATGCCCCTGTATGGCAACATAGCGATGATTAAACTTTTCTTAAATGCAATTTAAATATAATGGTACCCAAAGTAGTGTCTTCTCACAAGAAATACAATTACAAAATAGGAAAGCCCTAGCACCACTTGTTCAAAATTAATGGCTAAGGATAAGACTTAGTGTTTGAAAGGTAGGTCAAACTCAAAGGTCAAAGAGTCAAAGTTGATGGTTTCTTAAGAAAGTTTTAATGTAACAAGGATTACATCTGTGAAGTATGAGAGTACTTATGTCTAGTATTTACCGTTTAAAAGTTATAGCCAAAGTAAATTAAAAATTTGGCATTTTTTTGTAAAATGGGACAAACTCCAACGTAAAGGTCAAAAGGTCAAATTTGGTGGTACCCAAAGTAAGTCTTGTCACAAGGAATATACACATATTGAATATGAAAGGCATAGCTACAATAAATGAAAAGTTATGGTCAAGGTTAAAGTTTTTGTGGAGAAACAGATAGACAGACAGGCATACAGACGGACACGATAAAACTATATACCCCCGAATCTTCGATTACAGGGACATAAAAAGAAATGTTCTTCAATTAACTTTTCATATTATGATACAGTATAAAGAAGACGTTACAAAAATGAAAATGTTTGTTCTGATTTTCATATTAAATTATCTGAAAAATATACTGAGAACTGGGTAAAAGGGTGGAGTAAAACAAGAATTAAGAAATGTAATGAAATACTGTATGCTAAATCAAAAGGTTATGTCTACATGTATAGTTTTTGCATTAGAATGTGTATTTTACATTAGCCCATAGCTTTACAGAGCATATTTTTAGGTGTTATACCCACCCCATCCCCTTAACTTATTTAGGAGGAAGTCGATTATCAACAAAAGCAACAAAAAAACTAACCTACCTTTATTTTTCTATAAGGAGGGACTAAAAATAAGCTTAAGATAATCTACTGTTCTACTAATTTTCAACTGTTACTTTGTCACAATACTTTCAAGTATACCCCCACCAACATTTAAAGTATGCTTTAATCATGGCGAAGTAA
>PRKT01000002.1:4163956-4202172 GCA_003671525.1 Saccostrea glomerata | reverse complement strand
AGGTAAGTAAATTAACGAGTTCTATTTTTATTGAAAAAGAAGCTGTCAATGATATAAAAAAGCATGGACTTTAATTTATCGTGGGGAATGGTTGTGTATAAAGTTGAAAAGTCGTGTAAGTTTTTAAGCTGTTGATTTTGGTAAAATCTTGTGATTTTAAATTGTCCAAAAGTTCTTTGGAATTTTTGATTATTCACACCACTTCTTGAATATATTGTTGCATGTACTCTGGCAGTTTTTCCTTCACTACTGTCAATATCTTAGTGAGGAGTAACGAAAGAGGCTTGGTTGAACACTAACTGGAACCCGCAATGTATCTAGACAGTAAGACGGATTCAGAAATCGAGTGATCATCCGATCACTATAGGGCACCTGCAGGGAGATATGGCTTCATATCCTAATTGTTTCTACAAAATTTGAATAATTATTAAAAATTTTATGCAATTAAAATGGCAACAAATAGGCCTAGAGCTAGAGTATTTATTACTAGCATACTGAACGCCAAAAAAAATCCCCTAGTTGGTGAATTGTCTATCAAACTCTTTTTTAAACACTTTGTGGACTTTATGGTGACATTCAATGTATCAGCATTGTAAGCACGCGGAAATTTGTGAAAACATACGAACAAAGAAATCAGTTGTTTGGAAATTACACAAAGGCACAGCAACAAATTGATTTTTCTCAAGACAAAAGAGATTAAAAAGATTTAAATAAAGCTTCTCTCTAGTGCCGTAAAATAATGTGCTGATTCTTCACGTTAAGTGGGACTTGGAGAGTGTTCAATTCACACAGATAATTTTACAAGTACGTTTTCGCTTTATTTTTTGAAAATCAACTGACGTATGTGACTTTTTACAGAGACAAGAAACCTAATTAAACAAAGAAAACCGAGAAATTAGGAATTGTAAGTATCAACAGGACGGGGCAACTCTGCTTTTATGTATCTCAGTCTTCGAAACGCCTGTCTTTTCTTCAAATTTTTCTCTTTTTGTACAGGAGCAAATCCTGGGACAGCACAAACGGCTGACGATAATGATGACAGCAGTGACGACACTTATGACGCCAAGCAGTGTGAAACCCAAGATCATTCCCAAAGATTTGTAAGAAGATGCGGTTGCAGGCTTCGTCATGACGGAATCTAAAAAATTTCAATGTACATACAAAAAAATAATTACTATAACTTTGAAAACAAAAATAATTTAAGAGTATTCTCAGCAAGATCCTCTTATAATATATGGCTTGATTTCGAGTGTGCTAATTTCAGAAAGAAATCGTTCCTTGTATTTCATTGGCATGCTTAGTCAAGATGTTTGAATACAATAAAATATAAGAAAAAGCTTTTGCAATAGCCGTGTTTCGAGTTATGCCGGAACACCGTTTTTATTCGATTTTTACTCGCGCCTTCACTAAAATGTTCCACATGGTAACTTCCGGTTTCTTGACGTTTTCTTGAAATATCAATACAAAAACATGAAAAAGCGAAATAGCATAGTAAATAATAGTAGTTATGGCTGAAGATATGATTTTTTTTCTCCTGGCTTGTTCCCGATTTGCAGAACTATCTCCAGGACAAAGGAATTCAGTGAAGTATGGCGATAAACTTGGATCTACAATGTACATGTAGTTCGTCTTTGTGAACTCACTCACGAACTTAATCTTGAGCGTTGAGGTACTATTTATAATTAATAATGCTGTAAAATTTATGAATAAAATGCCACATAAACTGTCTAATTTAAATTGTACAGTGTTAAAATATATTTTATTTAATTAATAGTAGCATCAGGGACCTTGCTGCATGCTGCCTTGTGGTTTATGGGTCCCTGGATGCTAAATATAAAAAAATTCTTTTATCATGCCTATAGATGTATTCTCATGGTGAATATGTAGACGTCTATACTCGATGCAGATCAGTGTTCATTGGATCAGAGAAGGTGATATTGGACCGAGTCAACCATTCTAAGTTTCTAACTGGTATGATCATGATGATGTGTTGAAATTTTCTCAGCTTATTAGATCAGCTCTAAAAGTAATTGTTGTTTACTGCACGCTTAGTATGGAAGTTACTTCAAGATCAATCATGTTATAATAGCTATTTACTGAGTATTTAACATGGTCAAATATTTCAATATTTTAAATACTAAATATTTAAAACGAGACTGTATAGTATGAAGTGTTGAAGTTCCTTTATCCTGCCTCTGATAAAAATCTGTGAAATTCATTGGTCGAAAAGAATACTGCATGAAACTATGTTATGCTGTCTACCCACATCATATTATTAATGTGCCCCCTCCACGTGATCTACCCACCACACATCAAAACAATATGCCCCCTCCACGTGCCATACTGCACAGATCATACGCACTACGTTGTTTTCATTTGAACACACAAAGAGCCTAATAATTGATCTCATATACACATTAAATGATGTCACAATGTAAACAATTGTTACGGAACGATTTACTAATACAAAAAAAAACTATTTTAAAGAAATCATTGATTGATTAATTCATTATGTAGACACATTTTTTCAAGGACCCCCACATATTTCTGTATTACCCCTCTACATAACTATAGTGTCAACATAACTACAAAGAGTTAATGTGAAATCCGAGAAAAAAATTCTTCAAATATAATTCATTTAGTGGATATATCATTTGAGTCTAAATACCAAAAGAGGAAAAGAGAAAATATATAGCTGTATAGGGAATTGGGACCTACATGTAAAACTCCTGCATCCCTAAATAGGCGTTAAACGGATTAAGTTACCCTGGCCAATATTCACAGTTCAGTAAAATCATTAAAAAAAAAAATCACATAATAATTCATAAGCACAACTTAGTTGATCTTACAGTTAGAGAAACATATAGGCAGCACAAAGAAAAATAAATTAATTTAAAACTATTTATTTATATAAATTACATGTACATGTATTGAAAATAGAATTGGAAGTTGAAATAGTTTTATGATTGAAGGAGTTTTATTTTTATATAGGAACAAGGATTTGTCACAGATACCAGATGTAGGATCTTTTGATGTCTTAGTTTACCTCATGCAGAAGTGTCTGTGGAGTTCTGCATGTGTAATAAATTACAAGCAGGACAATCAATGGTTATTATCTTCATATGGTAGGATATATTCCTAAATTTTAATATTTTGTTTTTAAAGCTATTGAATGAAAAATTTAATTTTTGAGTACATGAAAGTTTTTAGGATGATAAATTTTGAAAACATAATTATAATTAATTAACATTATATTCACATTTTCTAATTTCTTTTTTACTACAGGATATAATGGAGCATGTAAGCATTGTGTTGTCTTCATTTTCTCGTTGTCCAGTTTTTTGTTAAAGGCACAGGGACCGAAGCACCGAGGCCTGTACAGCCATATAGTGTGTCTGGGATAATCCAAAGAAAAAGTCCGTACCAAGTGAAATAAGCAAGATATGTTTGAGGATTGACCAGACCTATACCACCATCCATTGTGTCAACATTGTGTAATATCCACAATGAAGCATGCTTGTTTTGAGATACACACAGAAACTTAGACATTTAAGAGCATTGGCAATAAATTTTATTACAATGTATAGAGAGTAGCTTAAATTTTATAACTTCTAACTACTACTTTCACTTCAGGACTGTTTATGTTTGAAACTTTGTAGCACTAATAGTACATAAAGTATTTCTTATAAACTACATTTAATTTTAAAAGATGAAGAATGTTTAATTAGCTCTCAGTCAATAATTTTATCTTTTTTATTAAAAATGAAATACATCTCATTTGTATAATATACATTGTATGTCTTGTTGTTTTAATACAATTATTTGAGACTTTTAAAAATAAACATTTTAAAAATCTGAAGCATTTTTTCCCTCATAATAATTATTTCTTTACAGGTTGCTTTTGAAGTTTGCACAAAAATGCACATACAGTAAGAATTTGATTTGCTTCAGGTTTTAGATTTAGCGGCATAGTTTTTGACAAAATTTGAAAAGTTTTCAATCTACCAATAGCTCTCTCTACATGAATCTTCAAGTTAGGAATATGCGGATCTCTCAGGAGTGTATCTGGATCATTATATTGTTTTGCTTTTTGCTGCAAATTTTCTATATCAGTAATGCTGAAATCTGTCTGAGTTAATGCATCTGTGTTGCTGAGTGGGATACCAGTATGCTCTCCTCTCCATAGTCATGATCTCTTGCAATATCTTCTATATAAAGCAAACATCAGTATTTAAGATACTTTAAGAATGTGAATACAATCATCTGTTTGATAATAGCCATTTGTAATTCTGAAATTAACTGATGATGTGAATTCATAATATCAATATAAGATGTAAAATAACATTTTTAAGCACCTGCCCATGGGTGGGAGAAGATGTTTCCATGTAAGAAATCACACATTCTTTTACAACAGCAATTTTATTCTTGGGGATTCATGTCATCAGCATCAACCTGAGACAAGAAATGAAGCAAAAACATTACACCAGTACACATGGTCATGACAGTACTGAATATTATATTATTTTTTATAATTATATACTTGATATGTTTAGTGTAAGAATTATTCAAATAAAGAACATTGAAATTCAAAACAACTAACTATATGTTTTACAGGTGTCAAGTCATAATCACTGCAACCATCCTCGTCTCCACAGACACCAGCATCGTTCTTCATAGAATTGTGTAAATGTAATAAAGCCTGTTCTCTTTTTAGAATTGAGGTATTAGGGTGATTCTACAAACGAAATTCATTATTGTAGCAATGTATTCATAGAAATAGTTGTGTACATATTAATTGCAAAGCTTGTGTACGTTGGATTTTTCTTTAATTTGATCTGTGGAATATAGGCAATTTGAGGTAAATTAATTATATTTTAGACCTTTTTTACTTTATTTGAAGTTGTTAAATTCAAATACTTCTGGGTATGGGTGGTCGGGAGTGGGTTTTCCGTCCACAAAGTGTAAGGAACTGACCCGTCTCATTCTTTTAAGCTCGAAGTCGGATCCCCTTCTTCTAAGGTCAAGACATTTTTTCTTTTTGTTGGTGCCTTTATTTTGGAAGGGAAGACAAAAAACTGTACTGACGACATGTACCCATATCTCCCCTGTATTCAGTCGTCAGATGTTCAGCCAGGAGCGCACAGGAGTCAGAGGAGTACCAGCCGGCGTCTTTTTTCGCTTCAAACGGTATGTTTCAAACGTAAACAACGACAACCGGAAGTAACCATGAGGAACATTTTTGTGAAATCACGTGATCGGCGTGAATAAAAGTCGAATAAAAACGGTGTTCCGGCAGAACTCGAAACGCGGCTATTCTCTGAGGAAGCAGGAGTTTCAAAGGACTATATCCCGTAATGACCAATATTTAACCCCCACCCACCCCCAACCCCCACCCCCGAAAAAATCAAACTTTGACAGAAAAATATATAATATAGTTTTAAACCCGGGGTATCTACAGACTTCGAAGCACTGAATATTTTCATAAACCATGACGTCATATGTTTGGTATGACGTCAGAAAAATGATGTTAATAAAAAATTCTCTGATTTCTACAGAAAAAGGCGTATATTACGTCGATATTTTGAGTGAAAGTCACCCAGAGCAGGTCTGCTCCAGCTTAATATTTTGATACAATACGTAGAATGATACTATCAATGAAATACGTGAATATTGTTCCGGAGCAGGCCTGTGCTCTTTAAATTTTATAGTTAAAATTGAGCAAAATTTGTCCATTTTTTCCTCTTACTGAAAAATAATAAAAACAAATTGACAAATCCCTGCTTGAAACTACATGTATAATATTTTCGGTTAATTTAGATTTCTTTTACGATAAATTAAACTTCAGCTCATTTGAAGAAATTTTAAAAAAAAATTGAGGGCTGAATTATGCAATATGCCGCATATAGTCCGTTGTATGATCGAAAACTGCTATAAAATGAAATAATTATTCTGACTGAAAGATAATAACGTGTACCACAAACTGGCCCTGTGTATTCCTGCTCACAGCTACAGGTAAACGTGCCATTGGTGTCGGTACAGTTCCCGCGTTTACAGGGATGATCCTGACATGTCACTAGATCTACAAATTCATTGAAATTATTGAATATAATTATCATTAAGATGTGGCATTGTGAACTCTTCGACAATTATAAACACTCTTTATACATGTAACAGTGGGACGTCTGGGCCGGGTTACAATTAAAATATAATTGTCAAATTGTAAAGAATATAACACAAACATTCTGCGTTTTGTAGATTTTTTATGTCGATATTTTTACTTTTGAATTTTATTGTTAATACAGCATATGTTCTGAAGTAAAAAATAAGAAAGAGCATTGATTTATACCTTTAATAAAGGGCATTGTTTTGTAATTAACACAAATGTTTTTGGATTAAAGTGAAAATTTTAACAAAAATCTTTTTGTTTATTCAAGAATTTCATTATACAATATGGAAGAAAGATCTAATTACACATCAGTAGCAAACTTTTAAGAAGATTTTCTAAGAAAATAATAAATTGTTATTGTATTATCAATACATTCGCAACAGAACTTCTGGATTTGTGTGCAACTTATTTGTATGGTAAACAAGATGACTTCCCCCTTTTTATCCTTGCGTCGCGGGTCCGATTCCCATTGTGGGATTAAATAAGTGAATTTTTTTTTATATTTTAACTTCACTTTCAAGATATATTTGTAAAAAAAAAATACTTTTTATATGTATACTGTTATGGCATTTCAAACAGGAAAAGGAGGATGAAAACTGAAAGAACATGTGCTAACAAAGAAAAAAAATAGCGCAATAAAACCTGAATAGCAAAAGAAGACCTTTAAAAGTGAAATAAAACAACTTGGATGTAGGTCTTGGGCTGAAGCAAATAAATTTGGATTGGAAAAGTTTTCTCCTTGGCTCTTCTCTTCACACAGAAAGAAAGGAATAAGCCAAGTAAGTCAAACTTTTAACGTTGCACTTACCGATTACAAAATAAACCAATGATTTTTATTGATTTTGCAGTAACTAAAACATAACAATCTTTGATTAAATAGTGTAATTAATTTTGAAGCAATCTTTTATTTCTGTATGTATTAAGAGTATAAATATAATGTTGTAGAGACAAATTTGACAATTTTTGAAGAAAAAGAATATTATGTTTAATCAAATTATCTCTTACCTTGGCAACATATGTTCTTATAATGATGATCACATTTGCACGATAGAGATAAAATATTAAGTTTTCCCTCATTTTCACACATTTTGCAAGATTTATTCTGGTGTAATTCAAAATTCAAAGGCAGTTTACAGTATTTACGACAGTTTTCTTCAGTGTAAGGACTAACAGTTTTGGGACAACAGAACAATCGCTGTCTTCTTTGAGATTGTGATCCACAGATACCCGTGCATGGACTCCACTCTTTCCAGTTAAACATCTGACACGTTGGTGCGTGAGAACAGTCATCAGCTAAGTTCGTACTGATATACAAGCTGAAAATCTGTAGTAAGACTTTAATAAACTCCATTTTATTTGTTGGATTTTTTCTACAAATTATTAACCTGGTAAAAAATAGCCGATGTCAGTAACTCTATTTGATAAGAAGTTTTAACCGTTATCGCAAACAGCGAGATTTGAACTCCCTCAAATGTTTTGATTAAGTAATGCAATCAATAGTATTTGGAGCCTGTATAATGAAATATATGGAGATAAGGAACAGTATTCAAGCTCAAAAGTCGATTAAACATTACAAATTTCTGGCAGTGCAAACACAGACCTCAAAAACATCAGAGGTGGGATCAGATTTAATGGAGGAGTGAGCGTCCCCTGACGACCGGTCACACCCGCTGTGTGCTCCTTGTCATGATCAGAAATAACGGAAAAATCTGTCGACAATTCAGTGTATGCATATGGCATAACAAATAGTATGAAAAACGTCTGTCAGCATTTGATTATATCATAAATTGTATTTGCTGACAAGATTACTGTATCAAACACAGAACTTACAAAATGATTACTTTAAAGAGACTGCTGATATTATTGTTTTATCAACTTATTTGTCAATAATTTACCTCGCTTTAGAAATTGTACATACATGTACGTAGAGAATGCTCTTGCGTATCGAATCAACTGAGCGATATAAATCCTGTATGCAGGTGATGAAGGTATATTGCTGCATTAGTAAGAGTACGTATAACAATTGAAAACTCTAAATCATCACGTTTATCACGAACCTTGGGTGTTAGATTAAGATTAACTTTCAAGTAAAATATCTAAATATGAAACAGATGTGTCAAATTCTGTGGTATCTCTTATTTCAAGCTCACTGGGCGCATGGGATATATCGTATAGGCATAAGAATAAAATAACTTGTTAATATTCTACGAATATTTGAATTCAAAAAGTAGGTTTTCTTAAAACCGGACTCAGTTGGTTCCCATGGGAATTCCAATAGACTGTTTGCATACCTGGTCGCCAAAAACCACAAAGATATTGCCAATCAGAAACTCAAGTATATATTTTAATTTCAACTTCAGAGTAGTTGTGTGTACAATCAGAATGTTTTATCAAAATAATTTTGCAAACGACCGATGACAAGGCGAGTAAATTAACGAGTTCCATTTTTACTGAAAAAGCAGCTTTCAATGAAAAGTCGTAGATTTTTTAATGTTGTTGTGTTTTGTAAAATTTCATGACTTCAATTTTTCTAAAAGTTTCTTTAAAGTATCCACACCACTAGTTTTAAAGTTGTGTTTTACTTCGAGGCCATGTTTCTTTTTGCACTCTTTAAGGTGTGTATTTTATTCCATAGGCAAAAAGTTAAATCTTGATTGCAGGTTGTGCAGATTTTAAATGGAGTATACTTGAATGTTAGATGACATATCAAAGATTTTTTTTTATAATTGAAAGTTCTTTATTTTTACTTTAACGTTTGTTGCACTTCGGACATTCTGCGCGCCTTGTTTATCTAACTTCTTCAAAAGTTTTATAAACTAAGTTATACTCTGTAACCCTTGTATTTATTCATATAACTCTCTATTTGTAAACATAAAAAGAAATGAAATTGAGTATTGCTGTTGTTTTTGTTAAAATTCATTTGCTTATTATTTCTAAATTCCAGATTCAGTTGAGGATAACGTGGATTTTTTTTATTTTAAATTATCAGCAAATATTCAGTGCTCACAACATAAAGTGTTTCTGGTCTTTGGGTACTAATTTGTTGACGATAGATCAAAGTATTGCTCTACACAGTTTGTTACAAGTTATATGCTATAAGATCCTGTTTGTAGATAATGTACCAAACCTGTGATGAATTCAACATTTTTTCGTGAATTGAGGTACTAGTAAATAAAGATTTAGAGCCCTAAAAGATTTTTAAGAATTATCCGAGACCAATTTTAAGCAAAAATGTTTGACTTGGAATGCTGCTCCGTGAATACACCTGAAGAAACATAGCATATACTTTAACTCTGAATCCTGGCCTTGATCATCTTAAAACATGAAGTAATTCATCTTTTAAAGTAAGCATATGTTTTAGAAGACATTAAAATCGCTATTTAAAGCAATGCACACAGGCACTTGTTTCTGCTCTTTACCCTTGTTTCTAAGGAAAATTCTAGAGAAATATTGATTATGAATGTAGATAACAAAATGGGATCAGATTTTCTTTAGAAAATATGACAGGTTCATTGAACACATTTAATTTAAAATGAATAATTATATAAAAAAAGTTTAATTTTTGTAAAGAATAGAATATTTGAGATTAGTATAATCTCTTCATAACATAAGTTTTAAATGAAGGACATGAACACATGTCAGGAATTGTAGAATTTGATCAATTCATCTGCAAAAAAAGTTAAGAAATAGAGAACTGTATTTAAAGAAAATATCAATTTTTAAAGATAAGATATTTAAGAAGACTAACAAGCAATTCAAAATTCTAATATTTATCTAACTCTATTCACCTTTCTCTCCCAATACTCTACAAAATATTAAATATCTTAATATACAGCATCAAATGTTTCAACAGATTGAGTTTTCATACACATTCCAGTGAATTAATGAGGGATACATCAAGACATAAAACTATATGATTTTCATTTAATTTTGTTAGACTGAAGTAAATGCATGTTTACTTTAAATTTCTAGAAAAATAAATCACTACAATGTAGCAAAATAAATTGAAGTAAAACTTCATATAAATGCAGGGTAGCTTCACAAAAGTTTTTTTTTTCTTTCATGAACGTATCCAATCCATAAAAATGCACATGTTTCATATTTTTATTTATTCAAAATATATTTAATCCAACAATAAATAAATTACATGTACAGTATCTCAAATTACGTTGGCCATTTTAAATAAGTTAGCAATGCTTGGTCATAGATATTGTGATATTCTTGCGGGGTATTGAATTTCTACTTTTCTTAAGTACATTTATTAAGAATAAAATTTTCTGTGTGAAAGTGAAGGGACATGTCAATCAAATTCGTCTCGAAACTCGTACTTTCAATAATTAACAAATGTAATAAGTTTCTGAACACACTTTTATAAACTTTTCATGTGAATTCTATAAGTCATGATATTATACAGAAAATTTGAGAAAATATTAACTTCAAATCTGTATCTAAACCCCTTTAAAATGACTTGAAAATAAAAAAAATCATCCTATCATTACACTCTAAGCAATAAAAAATAAAACAATCTTATAGAAAAATAAACTTCAATCATAAGTGGAAAAAATGTTTTTTGAAAAAAAAAACGAATATTCCTCAGATAAATAGTGTTGATTCTCGTTTTATTTCTCTAGGGATCTCCCCGCCATGATGTATTGTAGAATCTGACGTTCTCGAGTACGTACCAATTCCCTTTGTACATAAGAATCTAAAAATTTAATGTTTAACTTTAATAGAAAAGAAATGTGTCCGAAATTATTTGGAATATAAAGTTGAAAGATGAATTTCAAATCATTTATTTAATAAACTATTTCCAGGCTTACCTTTACGTTTTCTTTTGCAAAATTGAATTAAGCGCCATGGAATGACGTAGTCAAGGTTTGCCAATGTCCTGCGCCTGAAGTCCTTAATCACGTGGTACCTTTCATATTGCCAAATAAGTCCAGATTTCTTCAGAACTTTTTCATAAGTTGTCCTGTTTTGAAATTTAAATTTTATTATTACACCTGTTGTAAATTTCCAACTTTAAAAAAATCCTGGAAAGTCAATATTCTTCTTATTCAATCTACATCTATCAATGAAAAAATTCGGAAAGTGACACAGGAAGCTTCATATAGACGAAGGTAATAGTGAAAGACCTTTGAAAGAGGGTTGTATTCAATAATATATATCTCGTATATGTAAATATAAAACATAAGAGGAAGATTTTTATTTAATTTTGTAATTAAACTTGAGGAGATATAACAAAGATAAGAAACAGTAATCAAGCCAACAGGGACCTCTAAAACAGACTTAACGAAGTACTCACGTAAAAAGGGCGACAATTAGATTAACGACGAGGAGATTCCCAACCATCATATGTATTGCTGCCAATGATTTAACACTCCAATCCACTTCTAAAAATGATTTTTTAAAAATCTTATATATATATATCTGTATCAAGTACCTTTTTTTTAAATGTTGAAGGTTTTTTCATTCATTCAAGGTATGGGAAAGGCATTAATAGAAAAAAAGACTTTAAACAAGTTGTGTTTGTGAAACACTTTGCCCCTGATGGTAAGACAATTCTGGAGTGGGGCGTAGACTGAAGTGGTTTACACTTGTTCAAATGTAGGTCAAAGGTCACAGTTAAGATCACGTGATCAAAAGTGTCTTTACCAATGGAAAGGTCTTGTCATAATGGACACTTATGTCAAATATTAAAGCCTTACCCTTGATAGTGCAATAGTTATGAACTAGGTTAAAGTTGACAACAGACAGACAAACAGGACAAAAACAATATACACCCGGGATCTTTCGATCCGTGGGCATCAAAGGTCGCCTCATTAAAATTCAGATCACAGGGAATTCAAGATATAAACGGAACTTGCCTACCACAAAGAGAAACTACAGATGACATACCTTCATTGCTTTTCTCTATACCAAGTGCATCATCAAACGTTTCTCCATAATACTGGTAGAAGGGATAGTAAATGATACGCCAGATTCGCCAGTTGTACCATTTCCCAGGAAACAAATCAGGTTGGTTCCGGTGGGTCATAGCCTCAATAAAAATTCCTACCCCCAGCACAAAAAATGCAATCGTAATTAAGAACTGCATCAGATTTAGCAGCTGAAAATATAAACCGAGAGTTTAATTCTTATAACATGTACCGTAAGCTCCTAATTTTCATATGTCTAGCATACAATTGTGTTTAAACTATGACATGTGACCTAGGGCAAGAATAAACATTGCAAATTAACACTTTTCACCACTTCGATCCTTATAGCTTTTATCAGAGAACCCCGCCCTTGCGCCAGAACCCCTGATTCTGTGGCCAAGAATTTCACAATTTTGGTAGATGGCTCAATGCTTATTACAATCTAGCCAACAGTTTTGAAGATTGAATTAATTTTAGTGGTTTTAGCTCCACCCTTCAGGACCCACCTAGGGGACAGGGATCATGAAATTCATAATTTTTGTTCCCCTTTACCCATAGACGCTATATATCAAAATTAGTTGTAATTAATAAAGCAGTTTAAGAGAAGAAGCTGAAAATGTTCAAATATTAACACAATACGGGCGATGGACAACGACGGACGAATACAGAGTGACTCAGGTGACCTAAAAAGTGGTATTAACAGAAACATACAGGTATTTTATCAACATCTGCTACTTTCAAAGCATTTGATGATTGCAATATAAACTTTTTCTCAGATATCCACTTCAAATTAACCGCAGACATCCGAAACACCATTACGTTTTAATTACGTTGCAATTTTGTTGCGACCTGGAGCTTTAATTCGATGTTTTCTCAAACGTCTACTTTGATTCCTTTTGTGTGTAACTCCAAGTAGAAAATGACATGACTAAATGTTGAAATACGATAACTACATTATTTTGTTTTACATCACGGAAAAACTTATCTTAAACCAAGGTTTTAAGTCGTAGCTTTTCCAAAAACGTGCCTAACTAAAGCAATCAATATCTATTGTGAGTATTACGTATACGTGGCAAATGTTGTTGTTTTTTCCATACAGGCTTGTGTCATTTTAAACGAACAGAAAATCAGGATCTGTATAGGTCATTGAACTTGTGGTTTGAAAAGATAGTTTTGACAGATAACAATGTTTGTTTCAGCAATATTGCCTCTGGGTCCAGAAGTCAAGTTTAAAACAAAAAGTTGCATTATAGGATTAAACGTTCTTTTTTCAGAATTTATCGATCTGTAAACTCTGCCTTTTTACTCACAAACTGAATAAAAGTGCAAAGCACTTTTATCGCACTTTTATGTAAAGTTTGTGAGTAAAAAGGCAGAGTTTACACATCGATAAATTCTGAAAAAAGGACGTTTAAACCTATAATGCAACTTTTTGTTTTAAACTTAAATTACGAATTTTCTAAATTATTAAAATTATTTCTCTTTGAGGCCGCCATACAATCCGTTATTTTGCACGGCGTAGGAATACTTTATGCCGCAAAGAAACGTATACAAGATGAATATCGATGAAATCCAACTTAAATTGTCATAACAATCAATAAATAAACTTAGAAAAACTCATTGAATGTTGTTTAAGTCAACAAATATCGTAAATACGCGTATTCTCCAGAGTAATTCGTCCTTGACCATGGCCATATCATGTTGACATTAAAAACGTCATAGCGAAAGTTGCAGACCGACGACGCCCTCGTTTTGCTCTGGTTCGTTCAAATATTTAGGGAGAATATGGGATCTGTAGGATGTGAATATATGAATTTGATGCTGATGAGGCAAGAGCCTGAGGTACGTTTCTTTTCCCTACATGTACCACAACGATACCAACTGATCTGATATGGAACGTCGAGAAAATGACAGCATGATCAGCGATTTTTTTTAATTTACAATCGTGATCCGACAGTGACATAAACATAATATTCCCGTCTGTCAGTCCTGTTTATCTCCTTTTCATTCATTCATTCATTCATTCATTTTTTATTTCAAGTTTCTTGTAATCATAATTTAGCTAAAACGGACTAGAAGTATCTGTTTTCATTGTTTTTACAACAGTCAAGAAAGTTGTTCCGATTGAAAAATTCATGGATGGGTAAACGTTTTCTTGAATTTGTTCTCGTCCAATCAAAACACATGGAATCAATAAATAAAATTAAGATTGGAATTATTTTGATATGAAAAGAAATACTCAGTAAGTATTCAAATAATCAAATACAGTAAGATAATACTAATAGTAAGATAATGGTCAAAATCGGGAATAATGTGTTCAAGGAGAGGTCTACTCCTTCTAGTTCACAAGTCTGGTAATTACAGGAATCCGGGTTTTTATCTGTTCACGATTTGCTATTTTCAAAGCATTTGTGAGAATAATCGTTTTCTTCTGAATCAACTTTTGCATGAAAGCAGGAATTTACTAAATTAGTTAACTTTTAAAGATCAATAACTGTTCGTTATCTTCAACTTTTTCATCTTAGTGATTTTGACCCCATTCTTCAGTTCAGGCAAATAAATAAAGACTAGACTCCTTACTTCTTCCTGAATTTTTTGTTTAATATTTTTCAGAGGTCTGCAGTAATAATAAAACTTGGCAAAATACAGACACAAAGAATGCCAACAAGAGATACTTGGCTTCCTAAATAAGCATAATTATCATCCTGGTACTATTCCACTTGTTAACTTAAATTAGCTTTCTTATATTATGGTTTTCTATAACGTAAATTGTACAGTGTTTTTCGCTTTTGTCAATATATTGCAGTTCTCAGGTTAGCTTGGACTTTCAGTAAGGTGTGACATTCTCGGCGCTACTAATGGCGAATAGTAGTAGATTTTCATTTGTTAAGAAATTAATAACATCAGGAACTTTAAATTGTTGTTGACAACGATGAGACGACTTATGCCCCATCTGTGTGCCGTGAGAGAACTTTCAATTGGCTATTTGCTACACCAGTTGACATTCGGTCGAATTACTATCCTATGTATATTTCAACAGTGACAGAAAGCTGTGTAAATTTCAGAAGCTTATTAGGTAACGTCGAGAATGCCACGCCTTACTGAAAGTCAAACTAAGCTGGAAATGGTTATAATTTCTTGTCGTCGCTGTGTGCTTTTATAAGAAAAATAAATCATTTTACCAATAATGATCTAAAACTTTCTAAAGATGCAATGCTTTATGAAAAAAAACAGTTATATTATTAATTTTAAACAAAGATATATTAAAACTATACCAACCATATGTTTCAGGAAAAGGAAGGTGATTCCCGTATACTGGGAATGGCCGATCAAAGTTTTACATAGGAATATATAGGAAAAATCTTTAAAAATCTTCATCTCAAGAACCATTGAGACAGGAAAGATGAAACTCATGTGGAATCATCCTCAGGTAGTGTAGATTCAAGTTTGTTCAAATCATGACCCCCGGGGGTAGGGTGGGGCCACAATGGCCGATCAAAGTTTTACATAGGAATATATAGGAAAAATCTTTAAAAATCTTCTTCTCAAGAACCACTGGGCCAGGAAAGGTTAAACTCATGTGGAATCATCTTCAGGTAGTGTAGATTCAAGTTTGTTCAAATCATGGCCCTCAGGGGTAGGGTGGGGCCAAATGGCCGATTAAAGTTTTACATAGGAATATATAGGAAAAATCTTTAAAATCTTCTTTTCAAGTTCTTGAAAGCCATGATTAGAAATAATTCATATGGAATCATTCTCAGGTAGTTTAGATTCTAGTTTGTTCAGATCATGATTCCCTGGGGGGTTAAAATTCAAGCCCCCCCCCCCTCAACCTCAGTAAACTTTCAGTTCTGATCTGATATGTGCTTTTTCCTAGCCGATGTGCTCATGTGAGCGCTGTGGCCACTGGGCCTCTTGTTCTATTTTAACATCGATTCGTAGTCCGACATACATTAAATAATTTTTGTTTTGAAAATCATCCATCCATTTCATGGATTTTTGGAGATGCAAGTGGATTAAAGTTCCTTCAGCAAACTGAACGATGATGAACAATTTTAATCATTATATGTAGAAAATAGAAGGCACGGGACTTAATGTCAGTTTGTTTGTTTCTTTGGTTTGCTGTTTAACGTCCCTCTCGAAAATTTTTCACTCATATGAAGACGCCACCACTTGCCGGTGGAGAGCTATAATTTTGATACATGTAAATCGATGGGAATAAAAGGATTGAAAATAAGACAGAAAATGTTGAATAGATTCGTAAACAATACTATAATGCCGATTATGTCATTGAAGAAATCTAAGCCTGTCCAGATGTAGAGGCTGAATTCACACAGTAGAAGAACCCAAGACATGTCCTCATATCTCTTCAGAGGGGTCAGTACGACATAGCTGTACATCAGGAGGATAATCCCAAACAAACCCTGTAAAAACAGGTTTAAAAAGTCACAATACAAAGCACTGGTATAAATTACAAAGCACCTTACTAAGCGCTACATGTAGTAATAGGTGAAAAGCAACATACTAAACACTAGTAATAGGTACAAAACAGTCTCAAATTTTATCCCCCTTTTTTCAGTGAAAGTGGGGGACAACAAAGTAAAATATCATCAACTATAACAAACTTTGATAGGGTTCTTATAAAAGTAATCGTCTTGAAGATTTCTTTTTATTTGAACTACCTTCAAAGTTCTTATATCTATGAAACATACTCTGGGGAAAAAGACCGACTTCTAAATTGGGAACTGACGGACAGGTCGAATTATCTATCACTTCAAGCCATTTTAGAGATGTATTAATTACCAACCAACTAGACTTTTGATTTTACTTACGTAATGTAGAGCAAAATGGAAACATGGGGCACCTCCTGAGACACAAGGTTGTTTCTAATAAAAAAAAAAGAACTAGCATATCTAGTAATATTTCATTGCTATTCAACATTTATATCTACTAAAACAATGAAAAAAAACAAAAAAATTACAATGAAGAAAAAAAAAGATGAAAAATCCAAATCTGTTTCGTAATTTGACATCGTCGCAAACCATGGGTTTTGAGTCCGCAAGCTTCCTCAAGTGATGATAGAGAGAATCGACGTGAATCACCCGTGGGTTACCGACGATGATATTTTGACGACATTGTAACAGCTATCGGACGGTTTTTTCGATTGATACTTTTTTGATGACACGTAATATTATATACTCAGTAATCAATTCGTAAAGTAGTTAATAAACATACCCAAAAATCTGCGCAAAATCTTATCCCGCTCGGAATAAGACCATTATACCAAATCTTGTCCAAGAGACCAACTGAACACGGATGGGCAACGATATCGTACATCTTAGATTCATATGCAAACGATAGAGGTTTTGCTTGGATAGTCCAGACTGTGTCTAATTCGTCCAAAATTTCAAAAGCAAGTACTTCGTCTGTCTGATAAAGATCGTCCATCATGCTTAAAACCCGGCTTCTAAAAACTCTATCAAAGGAGTAAAATGAGGTTTACTAGTTCGTATAAACACAATCTGATATATAATTAAAGACAATCTGGTATTAACTATTCCTCTTGTGATCTGTAACCTGACTCATCCTGAATGATACTATATGGTAAATTCGTTTCGTTTCTAAATCATAATTGTCTTGATGTATCTTGTATTTCAGCCATTTGATCATAGATTTTAAAATTATTCTAAAACTTACATGTAAATATTTAGTCATCATGACATTTCAATTCCTGTTGTCTATTTCGTTTTTGGATATAAGGCTTTATTATTCGACAACTGTACCAACAATGAACGTTAGAATACAAGACATATATATATATATTATCTCCCCTTACTTTGACTGTTCCTTTAGCTTTACTGATAGCTTCTTATCCTTCAGTTTGGCTATGGCGGACATCTTTTGGAGAATTAATGCACTTACAAGTCCAGTATCTATAAACAAATACAAATAATTCACTGGACTTCGAAAACTTCAATTTTAACAACATTTAGAACAAATGAATTCAATGCTAGAACATTGCGAAAACATTTGTAAATCAAGTAAAAAACCATCAATATTTTCTTTTTTTTGTAAATTGAAAAGAGTTTTAGAAATCACAAAAGAATACAGTAAACGTACAGAGTTGATTGGCTACTCTCCGCCAGACCAGGGTAGCGATGTCCGTCCTGCGAGTCAATAATGACCACAGAAGAACGGCTTGTAGGAGGGTTTGTCGATGCAGATAATCTTTTCTTCTCTGCGTCCTACAGTTTGTAAATAGTCTGGGATCCTCAGTTTCTGAATTTAACAAAAATTAACATGCTGTGAAATCTCAATCTAATGTTTCAAAAGATTCCTTCCTGCTTTTCATTTCCTTTATTAAAAAATAAAATAAACGACGCCTATTTCTTCAGCAAATTGATAATTATTGTTAGGCCCTAGAGCCAAAAAGTCTTATCTGTGTCTTCTTAACCCAGCTGTTTTAAAGATTTCATTTCCTGTTATATTGCAGTGAAAGAAAAATAATGTTCATATTTTGGACCGCCCCTAAATTCAAAGGATCATGACATTATCCGATTTGGAATAAACTACATGTGGATCATGAATATCAGCATGGCTATTGTGAGTTTGCTGTTCTGGTGCACAGGTGCTTGCGGACAGAACCCCCAGTATACCTGCAGTATCATAAAATACATGCTTATTCGAAAATCTGTGTTCCCCTCTTATATAAGAAAGGGGTGGTTGGTTGGTCGGGGGAACGGGAAACATTCAGATGGCCTTATGGAGTTACGGTTTAAAATTTCATTGCAAAAACGTCTTGAGTTTTCGCTCGAAAATGAATTTTAAAAAGACACAGACTGAATGAACTTACATCCTTGACCTTTTGATTTCAAAGTCAATAGGGGGCATCCTAAGGATTTGCTGTATAAAATTTCATTGCAAAACTTCAAAGGCTTCTCCCGATATCGAGCGGAAACGAAAGTGTTATAGACAGAAAGACAGACAGACGTACGGACGGACGAACCAAAAATAATATTTCCCAGTTTCAGTTAAAGCGGAGACAATAAGATTATCCTATATACGAGGGGAAGGGGTGTAATAGCATATGTGTTCTGTCGAGGAAAATAACACGTTCTTCTCTACATAAATGATTGATTGATTGATTGTATACTGTTTAACGTCCCTCTCAAGAATATTTCACTGATATGGTGACGTCACCATTGCCGGTGAAGGGCTGCAAATTTAGGCCTATGCTCGGCACTAACGGCCTTTGAGCAGGGAGGGATCTTTATCGTGCCACACCTGCTGTGACACGGGACCTCGGTTTATACGGTCTCATCCGAAGGACCGCCCCATTTAGACAAGCAAGGGGGTACTGAGGACCTATTCTAACCCGGATCCCCACGGGGCCTACATAAATGAATTATGTAATTATGTAAAATGTTTCAATCTCACCAATGTTTATTAATTGAATAAATTTGAATCAAAACATGTTATATCTCAATTTTATTTAGTAGAGTGTAGAACTCCTTGTACAGTTGTACGTATACATTTTCTCTTCCATTTTAATTTGAATCATTTATGTAAAGATGATCTTTATTATTAGGTCACACCAATAAATTTTCTTGTTCGTCGGACCCGCGCGCTCGTAGTTAAAACTTTACAAATAATATTAATTTAAATTTCCCGCACCATGGAAATTATGGGCTATTTTCTGTTCCATTTCCGCTCTATTAATCGTTTGTTTAATCTGCTAACTCTGCAAATCAGATAAAATATAATTGTCCTCTCAAATTTTTTCACACTCCGCCTAAAAATTTTACCTTTAAAAAATTAATAATATTATTATTTAACCGCTTGCCCGCTCGTACTTTTTTCCATCAAATATCCGACGAACAAGAAATTAAATTGGTGTGGATTAACGCAAAAATTATATTTTCGGTTTAAAAAAGTTAACAACTCACTCTTGAAATTCAGAAGTCTTTTACACATTTTCTGAGCAATTTTGTGGCAATCTGTTTCACCTTCAAAAAGATGCTTTGCTAGTTTCTCCTTCCCTCTCTCCATTTCCTACAGCATATAGTTACAGTATGTATATAAATTTAAGACAAGTTTCAGGAGGAAAATTAGTTTATCTTGTACATTTGCATGCTGAATATTTAGTATATTAATTCTACATCATTCATTCAACAAATATGTAGCACAGACTCATCTTGACTTTGACAAAGTGATCTAAAAGTATTCTAATCTTTCAGTACGTATTAAACTTTTTACGTATCTCAAAAATAATTCCATCAAAATAGTATTGCTGGCATTTGTTCTTGTCCCAAGACTTTAAAAAAAAAAAAAAAGATGTCATTAACAAGAAGCCTATGGGCTACAACGCTCACATGAGTCCCTATGGTCCTGCAGTTCCTCATCAGCAGATTTTGTCCTCCTATATTCCTGAGTAAAACTTTGATTCCTTTCTTATTGTGACTCCGACCTACCTCCATGATTTGAACAACCTTGAATCTACACTATCTGAGGATACTTCAATACCCGGTATTCATATGACTAATCATGACTTTGCTGGTGTTGATAATATCTTGAAAGATGTGGCCCCGACTTACCCCCACTGATCAGGATTTGAACAGACTTTACTATCTTTGGCTGCATCTATATAAACATGAATAGTCATGGCTTTCAAGTCATTACGATCCCATAGTCTTTTCCTCAAACCATGAACAACATGCGGCTCTTAATTTAAACATTACCCAAGGGTGTAGACAGACAGACATAATGTAATCAGAAAAGCCCACATAAAATTTCTGCTCAGTCAAGCTAAAAAACCTTACGTCATACAACGCACAAGGCAACATTTTACAAAATCACAATTTAAAAGTTAACATATCTAATTTTACTTGCATATTTATCTTCAATATAAAAATGCATGCTTCGAAAGTTTTAAGCAATAATCATTTTACCATTAAAACCCAGCTCATGCCTGACGAATCACTCTTTTCTGTAATGTCTGCAGACAGTGTATTCTGTAGTTTAGAAATGGATATCTTATATATATTTCAAAATTAATGTAAACAAAAGGAACAGCAATCAAAAAGATCCTGAATAGTACTCCAGTCAATTATATTCTCGACTGAACATGAAGAGGGTAAATACTTTCGATCAGCAATGCATATATTTGTGTAAAGAATGAATTGGCATAATGTCAGGAAAATATTCCTTGTTCTGTTCATAAAAGGAAAGGGCTAGATAGATTTTACAATATCTTAAACACAATATTTGAGCGCAATTAGGTACAATATTCTCCTTTCACATATAAGTAGAAATCGATACAATACATCAACCAACCAAAGGAGAATAATGTACCTACTTGAACTCGTATATTTCAAGGGCTTCAAAAAGCTGGGCGGGGCCAACATTTAATAGAAATTGGATGTAAACATGGTACCCCATCCCAATTAAAGATATATAAAATTTTCCACATTACTTTTCTATTTTTGGTAAAATAGTAGTATCCCATTAGGGTACACAAAGGCATGCAAAAATAAGAGTAAAATTTAGACATTCAATAGTTTGTCAATTTCCTGGGGGGCGCATCATCCTTTAAATATATCTATACGAAACGTAGAAGACATTTCGTATGATTACAACTTAATGAGGATAACTGGGGAAGTATTTCATGAAACATAATTCTCAGCAAATTGTAAGGAATACAGTTTCTAGTGACTAATAGGTGTTTGGTTTTAATCGATTAGTTTGATATAATTTTCTTGGTTAATAGACAACAAGAGGCCAATGGGCCTTATAGGTCACCTGAGCATCATGCAACAACTTTCAAATGATTGAATTTGGTTCATGTTTTAAGCAAGATGCTATGGCATTCACAATTTTGAAAGAGGCACCATTGCTAATCATAACTATACACTTAGCAATTGCTTAGTTTGTTTACTTAATACCCATTGGCAGGGTAGGGGAACAAAAATGTATGTCAACTAATCAGTAACATTCAGCAATAATCAGGAGTGCTCATACCACACATGAACCCCTGACCCTAGGTCTACACATTGCAAAATTTTTGACAAGGCACACTTGCTTATCAAAAATGTTTGATTAATACCAAGGAGCAGATTTCAAACAATTCATTTTCAGCATATACCGGTAAGTAGAGCCCCCATTTTGGTATTCCTGACCCAGGGGCCTTGAAATTCCCAATTCTGGAAGAAGAGCCCATCATAACTATATAAATAGTTCATCTGTTATTACCCAGGAGTAGGGAAAAAGATTTTCATAGTTTGAATGCATTTTCACTAAATAATCAATAGAGCCCCACCCTAACACCATAACCCCTGACCATGGGGCCATAAAATTCACAATTTTGGTAGAGGTTATCTTGCTCATTAAAACTATGTACTTAGTTAGTTTATTTAATACCTAGGAGCAGAGAAGAAGATTTTCAAAGATTTAATGCATTTTCACTCAATAATCAATAGAGCCCCACCCTAACACCATAACCCCTGACCCTGGGGCCATGAATTTCACAATTCTGCAAGAGGCACTCTTGCTCATCATAACTATGTACTTAGTTAGTTTATTTAATACCTAGGAGCAGAGAAAAAGATTTTCAAAGAAATAATGCATTTTCACTATATAATCAATAGAGCCCCGCCCTAACACCATAACCCCTGACCCTGGGGCCAAAAAATTCACAATTTTGATAGAGGCACACTTGTTCATCTTTTCTATGAACTTAATTAGTTTATTTAATACCAAGGAGCAGAGAAAAAGATTTTCAAAGATTTAATGCATTTTCACTATATAATCAATACAGCCGCTTCCTAACACCAGAACCCCTGGCCCTGGGGCCATGAATTTCACAATTTTGGTAGAGGACTCAATGCTGATTACAGTCATACCAACAGTTTGACTGCTTGATGTCCGGGAGTAAAGAAGAAGATTTTTAAAGATTGCACTAATTTTAGTGGTTTTTGCCTCACTTCCCAGGCCCCAGGGGGGCAGGGACCACGAAATTCACAAATTTTATTCCCCTTTACCCATAGATGCTAAATGCCAAAATTGGTTGAAATTGGTTCAGCGGTTTCAGAGAAGAAGCTGAAAATGTTTAAATGTTAACGCACGACGCAGGACGGACGACGACGGACGAAAACAGATAGCAATAGGTCACCTGAGTTTACTCAGGTGACCTAAAAAGACTTCTCTGTATTACTGTTTTGTACATTTTTTCTACTAAGATTTTTTATATTATGATATGCAAATGGATATAGTATATATTATATACATGTACCTTGTAGAGTTCGTCAATTAGCAAGCCTGCAGCATGTTCTGATATTGGAAGGTTCAAGTCCAGAAGGGCGTTTACGTAGTCTGTTCTGTTTGTAAGTAGAGCAGTTTTTAACAGGTCCTGAAATAAATTAAAATCTAATTCATTATCATTTTTTAAAAAATCTCAAATTTGAAGAGACTTATAATTACTGGCAATGCTCATTTGATTGACACTCTGTAGACCAAGCAAATATTGAAAAAATAATAATGACTTGAACAAGGCTAATGGGGAGGGGTTTTTGTAAAGCAATCTCAGCACATTATATTTTATCCACAATGTTATCTTAAAGTAGATATGACAAGTTAGACAATACTACCTGTGCCTCAATCAACACCTTCTCTGAGGAAGGATTTTCCCTCTTTAGTTCTAAAAACTTAGAGAATCTGAAGAAGAGGTCCAATGGAAGTGAAAATGGTGATGAGAAGGTCGTGAAGCCCAGGGTTTCATGTTTTTTGGACATGTGCCAGGTTTTTTCCTCCCTTTGCCAATTCTCTTCCAATGCATACGAACTGATACGACACCGTGCCTTGTTCTTTGTTTCCCTAACTTGTAATAAAATAAAAATTAGCCCATTTAAATGCACGTGCTCCCTATACATTTAAGATATTAAATATACGGAAGCCAGTAGGTGCAAGGTAGAAATATCTTATCTGTCAGCATCCACATAGATATCTGGCGGCTGAATAAATGTATAGATCTGGCGGTCGCCACATAATAGAACTGGTGACCGCCAGTTAACCTTCTGGTGGCTGCCAGAAAATTATCTTGCGGCAACCAGGTACTTTTTTTCTACCTTGCATCTACCGGCTTCCATATAAATGAAACAGTACATCAATATACTTTTTTCTGTTTTGTATATAATCAAATGAATTGTAAACACGTGGGTTTTTCGACTACTAATTTTACAAGAACAGCTGTTTCCCATTCAGTCCTGTAAACTTATCACCATGCGATGCTTTTTCTCTCTATTATATCATTACATTATGAAAACATAAAAAATTCTGTAAGTTTAACAGCCCTTAATCTTCTATGTTCACAAAAATACAAATCTACAATATTAAAGTAGTGCATGTAAAAAAAAAATAAAGAAGATATACTCTCAAGTTTTTCTATTTTCAACACGTAATTATGACAGTTACATTTTGTCAATCAAATAATTTTTCCATTTCTATTTTTTTTTCTCTGTGATAACTCTTTGAAAGTTAGAGGAGTTTATTACTGTTAATTCAACCAGAATGCAAATTAGGCAAATCGATAGGTCAGGGGCAAAGAAGGCCAAAATATGCATATGAGTATCGTTGGTGCCCTGGCATACTGTACTAACTAGACAGTGATTCCTTAAATAAAATAATTTTCTCTTAATTATTGAAACAAGAAAGGAATCTCTTTTTTTAAAAAACAGAAAATAAAAGTTTCAAATCTAAAAACATAGAGAGCTCTATACAATAATCTGCACATGGTATGTTGTATGTTTCGTTTATGGTATTTGATAATTATACCTTTGTTCTTATGCTGTATCGAGGATTCTGCGTTTTCTAGAAGCCATGATTTCTGTACAACCTCCCCTACAGTAGAGGCAAACTCTTCTTCATTTTTTTCAAGAAGGTCAAAAACACCAACCTAAAAATTTAATCGCATTGCTAAATACGTAGAAAGAATTTTCTATTGAGGAGTAAAAGAAGTATTTGTCCAAATCAAACAAAATGATCCAGTTCGTTTCTTGGCATTGCTAGAATTTCTTAATGATTTTTCAATGTATTGTACTTTAGTGTGAAATCTATGGAAAATACCAGAAAATTGTAATAATAAAATTTAGATTTCGTTCATTTATATTGGAGACTGAACAATAGAAAAAGTGATTGAAAACAATTTTCTTACTAGGTAAGGTCTTTCTGAAATAGCGTTCAAACTATCTTCCAGTTCCTCAATCTCTTTGTCACCAAGTTGAATCCCAAATAGAGTTGGGAGCAGTGTTCTTAATTCTAAAGCGCTTGCATCTTTCGGCTGTTGTCTGAATAGAATTTTTCTGATAAATACATAATTATTGAATAATTGTTTAACGTTGCAAGTACTATTTACAATAATCTGCCATTTGAAAGCATTTAGTACATTTATTGGTTTTTGCGTTGTGTATGATCTAACCTTGTACATTATTGACTGACAGAAACATAATAGTTAATATATATACTATATAATCGTCCTTATTCCTTGGGCTAAACTATCGTAGTGCTTTTTTCTATATTAATTTAAATCAAGCATAATTTACAGCTAGAGCAGTGCATAACGTGGGTAAACCTTTTGAGATGGAAATTACAGGAATTTAATTGATATTTTTTCCATGCTCTTGATCATGACAAGGAGCACACAGTAAGTTTGACGGGTCAAAAGGGAATTTTTTCTCCTCCATGGCACCTGATCCCACCTCTGGTGCTTTTTCAGGTCCGTGTTTGCTCTTCTCCTGATCTGTATTGTTTCAGTGGAATTTTACGCTTGATAATTACTGTTCGTTACCTCCAAATTCTCTGAAACACGAAGCAATAAATATGTTTGGATGAATTCATTATTATAGTAGTCATTATCAAATGTTGACATACTCATACAATTCGGTTGTTTTCATAACTTAAGATATAAAAAGATAGCGTATCGTAGGATATTTGATTTATGTTTCATTTCCATAGATTTAAAAAAGAATGGACACCATGAGTAAAAATCTGAAGTATCTTATAAATAAAAGTGAGACGCGATTATATAATACATGTACCTGACAGGATTGTAGTATCCTCTATAGATAGTTGTTTTAAATTGATCCGCACTTCATATGAAGATCACATGCTATACTATTTGAGATAAAATTTTAATGATTTTAGATGATTTTCATTCTGAAGACAGTGCATGTTTTTAAATGTAATTTACATAGATATGGACATTAGATCCGCCAACCCGCCTGTTCCTTTGACAAACACGACTGGTATTCCATTCTCAATGGCTAGTTTTACATGATCCACAGCCGACAAATCTCCTTCCACTAGAATTACAACTAAGGCATTTCTTTCTGAAATCAACAACAATAATTAAGTTTACTTATTTAAGCATATGACATCCACACGATCACTAGGTATCTGAAGAAAATAATAAACCTGAGGGGCAATGTAAAGGCAGTATGTTTTTTAAAAATATGAACAATAGTAACATCTTTCAATTTAATGATTCGTCATTTAATAAGTCATTCACTCAATAATTAATTTTTGAACTAAACCCAATAGGTAAAAATAGCTCGCTATATAAATACAATTAAGCTTGCTAATATATTGACTCTCAGAATGAATACCATTACAAATAATAATTTATGATTCCATTAAAATATGTTAACAATTATCTCAATCTCTCGGGTATCAGGTCAGTAACAAAAATATTCAAAAGTATCTTCTTTAAACCTGAACTTGAGGTAGAGATCTCTTCTCATGCCTTAACTCACTCATATCTTAACTCTCTCATACCTTAACTCACTCATATCTAAACTCTCTCAACTCTCTCATATCTTAACTCTCTCTCATATCTTTACTCGGTGAAAGGATGTTACTTTATTTCTTATTCTCTCCAAATTTATCTCTATATATATACTAAATTCAAGTAAAGATGTTAGCTTTGTCTGTCCGTCTCTCCTATGTTCTCTCTTGTTCAACCTTAAACTTATGTAAATAATTAAGTCTCTCCAAAGTTATCTCTGATTTAAACCTAAGCTCAAGTAAATATGTTACCTTTGTCTGTCGATGTCTCCTAAGTTCTCTCTAAATCAAACCTTAACTCTGATAAGTATGATACCTTTATCAGTAGGTCTCTCTAAAGTTTCCTCCAGTTTAATCCTGAAGTCAAGGTAATCTTCAACTTCTGAGGGGACAGGGAGATTTATGAAATTACTGTCATACTGATGTGTCTAAAACGTTAACAAAAACCATACAAAGTTGTAAGTTGATTACAAGTTATGATTTAACAAGAGGGACATGGGCCTTATTGGTCACCGAACATCATGTAATACCTTTCCAACAGTTGAATTTGGTACGTGTTTAAAACCATGGGCAAAGAAATTCACAATTTTGAAAGAAACACCATTGCTTATCATAACTATACGCTAAGCATGCTTACTTTGGTTACCTAATACCCAGAGGTAGATCAGAGTAACAAAGAAAAAATACATTTCCACTTTGTCTTTACAACCAATTGTGCACCCCATCCCACGGGAACCACTGACACTGGGGTCACTTATTTCAAAATTTTGGAAATTTTATCAAAATTTCATAAATAGTTGATTTAAAATATCAAAGAGCAGATTAATTTATTTTTAGACTATGTAACCAACCAACTCCCATGCATTATACATAGAAGCAAAGAAAAATACAAGGAATCTTCATGCATTTTCACTATATAAACATTAGAGTCCGGCCCTAACACTATAGCCCATGACCCATGAGAATCACAAATTTGGAAGAGGAATCTTCCTCAACATAACCTATGTACATAGTTTATTGGTTTAATACCCAGGAGCAGAGAAGAAGAATTTTAACGAATTTATGCATTTTCACTATCTAATCAATAGCGCCCCGCCCTAACACAAGAACCCCTGAACCTGGACAATTTTGGATTCATACAAATCCACGTAAGAATCAGGCAGGTAGCACTTATTAGGCGGTACAGTGAAAATAAGCGAATTCATTAAATCTGACTTTAATGTATTCATTTGGGTCTAAAATAAAATATGTACTTTGATCATTGATATTAGCCTATACCCAGAAGCAAAGAAAAAGACTTTCAAGGAATTTATGCATTTTCAGTATATAATCAATAGAGTCCCGCCCTAACATCAGAACTCCTGACCCTTGGGCCATGACATTCACAATTTTGGAAGAGGCATTCTTGCTCATTACAACTATGTACTTGGTTTGTTTGTTTAAAACCTAGGAGCAGAGAAAATTTTCAAAGAATTTATTTACTGCATTTTCACTATATAATCAGTAGAGCCCCGCCCTAACACCAGAACCCCGACCCAGGGGCCATGAAATTCACAATTTTCTGGAAGAGATATTCTTGCTCATCATAACTATGACATTGTGTTTGGTTAGTTTATTCAGGAGTTTACCCAGGAGCAGAGAAGACTATTTTCAAATAAATAATGCAGTTTTACTATATTCTCTATTTAGCCCCGCCCTTGCACTAGAACATCTGACCATGTGCTCATGAATTTCACAATTCTTGTATAGGACTCAATATTGAATACAGTCATGCTAACAGTTTGACTGCTTGAGTTCCAGGAGTAATGAAGAAGATTCTTAAAGATTCCATTAATTTTAGTGGTTTTAGCCCCAACCCTCAGGCCCCTGGGAATTCACAATTTTGTTTTTCCTTCACCCATTTATGCTTATGCCAAAACTGGTTTAAAATGGTTTAGCGGTAGCAGGTGTTACATGTACCGCACAACGCATGACGTCGGACGTAGTAGGGCATAGCGATGTAGAGGGCATAAAACACAGATTTGGATATTACAGAAGTGAAAACATCTTGGTTCCTACGTTTTCCATTGCTTTGTGGAGGAGAGTGTATTCAAGAACATGGTTCTATTACTTTCATGTACAACTCCAATTTAACTTACGAACTACAGGACTGCGGCAACTTTAAAATATTTATTTAAAATACAGTTTCTACATTTTGTATGCGACATCTTTTCAAGCTTTATGACTACTAGTATACTATATGCCGAAGATATTATTTGAATATTTTCCATTGTATTTTTTAAATCTATGTTTTTATTAAAACGATTATGAAAATAAAATTTTTCAATGAAATGCTTTTGAATTAAGTGTTTACAATAAATAATTTTTAAAATTATTTATTGTAAACACTTAATTCAAAAGCATTTCATAACAGATGAATATGACGATGCCAAAAGATAATCACTTGAAACAAAACTATGAAAGACTGGGATGAAGCTTTTAAAGACGTCTTGGCCAATACGTATACCTGATTCTTCTTGTCCTGGTCTCCATCATCTTCTAGGGCCTCTGGTAAATCGAAATACAGACCTGTGTCCTCAACAGGTCTAGACGGGACGGAGAGCAATCGGAGGGATTTACTGGCAGCCTTGTCTAGGTAGATGTACTCTTCCATCATCTCACGGATAATTTTAGAGACCGTCAGGGGCTCACCTTTGCTGAGTATCCAACACTCTTTAAATTTCAATAAAATTAGATAGAAATTCTTTCTTTCAAATGTCTTGTTTTGACTTTTTACCTTTTTTTTATATTTACTAGTTACGAAATGACCCAAGGCATATACAACCAAGTTATGTCCGAAAATGTACTAAAAATACAGCACAGCATACAAAGTATATATTGAAATTTTAAACAATAATATAAATTAACCTCCAGCAGCCTTGGCTGCATAGAACAAGGATTGCTGAAAGCGAGATTTTGGCCACGGCTTTGGGATCAAATTGTCCGAGTCCCCAATGACTGAGAAAATCATGTTTGGACGTGGGACCCTCCCGTAGAAATCCATGAAATCCTCGATATTAGTAAGCGTCCTTCCTCCCTCTTCTTCCCCCCTTTTCTCCGGAGTACTATATCTATCAAAGATGTAAATAAATAAATTGAAATAAAATTCTTGCGTATGCTATTGTTATTATTCAAAATAATGCTCTTGTTTATAGTTCACTTGAGCTAAAGATTTAAGTGAGCTCTACTGATAAAAAAATTCATCCGTCTGTCTCTGCGTTAACATAACATTCGACTTCTTTTTCAGAAACACAAGACCCAATTCAACCAAACCTGGCACATGGCATCATTGAATTTAAGGAATTAAGTTTGTTAAAAGGAAAGTAAACACTTTCTTGATAGGGGAAATATACAAGAAAAGGCAACAATATAGGTTGGATGTCACGTATTTTAATATAAAAATTATTATTTCAGTATATACTAATTAGAGGCCCACCCTTACACCAGAACCAGGAACCTTGAAATTCATAATTCGTAAAAGGCACCTTTCATCATCTTAACTATGTACAAATGGAATTAGATCATTGGCATATTACCCAATAGCAGAGAGAGATGATTTTCCAAGAATCAATGCATTTTCACAATTTAGTTATTATAGCCCTGCCCTTACACCAGAACCATGGAATTAGAAGATAGGCATATTACCCAGGAGCAGAGAAGATTTTCCATTTTTCCATTTTCACTATGCTAATTATAATCATGCCAACAGTTTGACAGCTAGATATCCAGGAGTTAAAAGAAGAATTTGAGATATTGCATTTATTTTGATTGTTTAAGCCCCAACCCCAAGGGGGCAGGGACCACTTAATTCAGAATTTGTACCCCCCGCCACCAATACATGCCAATATTCGTTCTTGATGATTTTTTTTCCTGATCAAAGAAGATTAAGATGAATACAAATAATTTAAGACCCTTATTAAGATATATATTGTTGTTCTGTTTTTTTTAATTGTCAAATGAATGTTAAAATTCTTTTTTGCGATATAATCAATCTCCACTATATTAAGAGATAAAAGAATATTCTCACGTGATCAGGAAATAAACGAAAAACAGCTTTTGGTTTTTCTGTTTAAGTGGGATATGCAATCCTTGTCCGCAGGATACAACTTATTGAGCAAGGAAATAAAAGAAAAGGTACTTGTACAACTTTACAAGTATATCAAATATTATTTTGTTAAAGAAGTGTTGATGCTAAAAAGTATGTGTTATCAGTCTGTGGTCTTTAATGCATTGAATATGGAAACACAACAAAAATACAGGATTCCATGCTTAACAACAAAAGACTTTCTTTTTCCTTGGATATGACCGGTTAGCAGGGGATTCTCACTCCTCCATGACACCTGATCCCAACCCTGGTGTTTTAGAGGTCCGTGTTTACTCTACTCAAACATTTCTATTGACTTTTGAGCTTGAATACTGTTAGTTAGATTTAATACCGTTCGTTATCTTCATATATTTCATCTCACTATATTTCATTTCAAACTGGAAGTTATATGACATATGCAGATTTTGTCATTTTGTGACGGAATGAAGAATTATATACGTATACCTGCTGAGTATATGTTAAAGTTTGCAGATAAAACACTTATCTTATCATTATTGAGGTGAGTGTACCTCAAGATTTTAAATCAGCATTTTCTTCATTACACTGAACCCCTTCACAAGGAAGTATAGTAAAATGTGATAATTATTGTTGAAATTGATTTTGAAATTTAAGAAATCAAAATGTTTAACCCAGCCGTTCGAAAGTTTAGACATTAATGGGGGGATTGATAGCTAAATGAGAAAACATTAATGTTGAACAAGTTGAATTTGCTTCACTACAGTCAATACTTACATGTAATTCGTGTCAGCCATGTAAAAAGAACGTTTTAAATAGATTGATGTCACATGTTAATATCTGTCTTTCCTCCAATAAAAATATACTGTGTTGAAAGGAAGCAAGCTACCGTTTGATTGTTTAATTGATTAGTGATGTAATCGCAAAATTAAAAAATCCAGTATCAGCTTTTAAGGAAGGACTGGATAGCAGTTAAGCTAGTAAGAATCTCAGTGTTCAAAAGATAAAATTTAAAAACAGAACATATCAGATCTACCCTAATGTTAAGTCATTTTAAACTCACTTTACTCCTGTATTTCCCCTGTTTGAATGTCACTTGTAAGTCCTTGTATGCCTTTGTTCCCTTATATTTTTGTAGTACGTATGTTCGCGCTTTCTAAGGTTAAAATGGGTTTTTTGCGTTTTATTTACATAAAAGTATCCCAATACTTGTATATATGGATTGATATTGCCAAGCTGGGGTGTTGATTTTGTTAAAAAGACATTAGGATAATAAAATTAAAAGAAACTACGTTACAGAAATTGATAAGACAGTTTGTACAGGCTTTAACAATTTGCAATACATGTTAAGCAAATATTACACAAACCATACTCTTCATGCACTACAATTACTTTGTTGGATGAAGAAGGGTTTGAGGCAAAGCGTAAATTTAATTATGGCCATTTACGGACACAAACCTGAGACAAGTATAAAACACCACAACAGAACAGGAGAGTCCAACAAACTTCAGCCGAGTATAGCAGAAAAAATTAGCTATAACAAAATTCTAGGTAAAATTATTTTCATGTACCATATCTATGAAATTGAGGAACTAAAAATGCCCTTGCTTATGAATTTGTAATTCCTTATAATATTGATTTATAATGCAATACTCATTTTCTTGATTTTTTTCTACCACCATGGTCGCCCGCGTGCACATCGCGCAGTGATTAAAGCGTCCGCTATAGGGTCACGAAGTAAGGAGTTGATCATTACATCGCGTGTTCGAATCCCACTGTGGGACATGGAGACAGGTCCTTCGGATGACACCTTATAAACCGAAGTCCCGTGTCGCAATAGGAGCGGCAACGAAAAAGATCCCTCACTGCTCAATGGCCCTAAGTCATAATTTGTAGCTCTCCATCGCCAACGTGTTGCGTGGGGTATAATAATACAGTGACGAATGTATTATCTTCACCACCTGATAAAGGAAGCGACATTTTTTAGACAGTCTTATGGCTGCAGGCATTGTTTTAGTCAAGTGCAGAAATTATATATATATATCTATAAAGTCATTTTGTATCAGAACTACTAAATATGATTTTTATGCATGATTTTGATTTGCTTCCAATGTAGGTTAAGATGAAAAAAATATTCAGCCGTTTTGCAGGTGACAGAATTTCAGACATGGATCCGTTAGAGCTCACTCTCACAAGAACGTGCTTTCTCCAGACTATCCTTCCAGAATCTGCTTCTTCGAACCTATCTCTTGTTGCCGCTAGTAGCAGCAGCTCCACCCATGTTCAAAGACTACTCACAGACAGTACCGCAATTGCTAACTTCGGACCAGACCAGATATAGTATGTAAACATGTAGAAGAGATTCACATGTATTATCACTATAACAATACCACACCTACTTATACATGTATTTCAGTGTTGTTCATGTAAAAACATACAAATTAACCTACTTGTAAAATCCTGTTTGTTTGATCTTTCTGTGAGAATTTTTCACATTTTGATTGAAAAAAGATTAAAAGATCACTGTATTATGTTTATGTTATTATCATTCTTAAAATCTATCGTTTAGATCATTTAGGGATAAAATGATTACAATGATAAGAATGCATAAATAAAAGTAGGAAACAATATACAATTGTGAACATTAAATATTTTTTCCTTTGGTATATACATGTATTTAAACCAGAAGTCTCTGTCGAGACTGTAGCTCTACTGGTTTGTACTTATAATAAATAAAAAGAAAAGTAGCATTTGGGACTTAAAACTTTATAAAAGCAATAAAAAGAATAAAGATCCCTGATTAAGTCTCTTTTTGAGGCAATATTGCAATAAGACTACAGCTGTAGGAGTAGCTTTTAATAAAATTTTACTGAATTTTCAATTTAAATTACTATGGCAACATAAATCATCAAAATCAAAAACAAAAAACTGTACAGATCCAACATATTTAGAGTTAATGCCTATTAACCACATGTTTTTTGCTGATGATCTTATTCTTGTATCTGAGACACCTAGTGGTTTACAGAAATGTATAGATATTTTAGGTAAATATTGTCATGAATGGAAAGTATGTGTGAACATGGAAAAAACAAATATTATGATATTTTCTAAAAGCACAAATTATGAAAATGAGTATTGGTTTTACTATAATCATAGCCATATAGAAATAACAAATCAGTATAAATATTTGGGACTAGTGTTTAAATTAATCTGATGGAAAAATGAAATTCTCAGCAGAACAACTGTCAGAAAGAGCTAGAAAAGCTTATTATGCTATTAAAACCAATTTTCCAGCTAATACAAATTTCTCTGTCAAGACAATGCTTAAACTTTATAGATCTATGATTACTCCAATCTTAACTTATGGTTCCGAAATTTGGCTATCAGACTACAAATGTGATTAATTATCCTCAGATCATTTCCCATTTGAAAAAATACAACTCCAGATTTATAAAGACATTTTGGGTGTTCATAGAAAATCATCTAATATTGCTGTTCTATATGAGTTGGGACAGTTCCCACTATTTTATTTGTGTTATGAAAATATGTATAAATTTTATTTAAGACTGAAAAACTTAGAGAAAATGATCATAATGACCAATTAGTGGTGTCTGCATTTAAGGAAGATAAAACACTAGGGTCTAGAATATCTTGGCAAAGAAAACTTTATACTTTACAACAGAAATTGTCTTTATCTTCATTGGACATATCACATAAAACTTTAAAATATAAATTAGAGGAACTTTATAGAAACAAAATCAGTGAACAATTAAAGAACATTTCTAAATCAAATTCTGGGAAATTAACTTTTTATAGTAATATAATTGATTTAAATGAATATAAATTACAAAACTATCTAGAATTACCATTGAAGAAATCTGAAAGAACAATCCTAACAAAACTAAGAATTAGTGCTCATGCACTACATATTGAAATGGGGAGATACTCAAGGCCACCTATTCCTAGAGAAAAACGTGTATGTCATTTTTGTAAATTTTTATTGAAAATGAAAACCATTTTGTACTTTACTGTCCTAGTTATGATCAATGTAGATTACAATATTACGATATATTTAATGCACAATGTTACATGAAGGAAAACCCTATTAATGACATTATCAATCCTACAAGTATTAGAACTGCTAGGAGAGTTTGTAACTTTTTGAAAAAGTGCTTTGATATTAGGAAAGAAAACCTTCAACAAACCTGATATGCTTTCTTTGATATTTTATTTTATGTATGTTAATTGTTGTATTCATGACTATATGCCAATGTATGATGGTGTTGTCAATAAAATGAATTGAATTGAATAATTATGTATCTCAGTGTAGTCTGCTTGCATGCAAATTACATTATAATCAGATTCAAACTGTATTTGGAGTAGCATTTTAAAAGTATTTTTAGTAACCAAGGCAACACCATTCATCAAATATCGGTACACAGAGTTATGTATCTTAGTGTAGTCTACTGGTGTGCCAAGTCATATTGAATTCAGACCAAAACTGTAGGAGGAGTAGCATTTAGAATGATTTTCACAGAAATTTCTATTTTTAGTAACCAGGGCAACACCGTTCATCAAAAATCAAAAACCGATACACAGAATTATGTATCTTTGTGTAGTCTACTTGTGTGCAAAGTTATTATACTGAAATCAGACCAAAACTGTAGGAGAAGTAGCATTTTGAATAATTTTCACAGAAATTCTTATTTTAGTAGCCACGTCAACACCGTTCATCGAAATCAAAAACCGATACACAGAGTTATGTATCTTAGTGTAGTCTACTTGTGTGCCAAGTTATATTGAATTCAGACCAAAACTGTAGGAGGAGTAGCATTTTGAAAAATTGTTTACAGACAGACGGACGGACGCATTACTATCGCATAAGCTCTTCTGGTCTCTGACCAGTATATCTAATAATTAAACTCGTGCCAAAATAAAACAAGACGTGTTTGTGAAAAACGTATCCCTTCGTATGGCAGCTTTTGGTGAAGGTTAAAATTTCTCAAATGCAAATCAAAAAGGTCAAAAATGTTGTTACCCAAAAGAAATCTTGTCTAAATGAATTCTGTGAAATATGTAAGCCCTCAAGTGTAAATCAAACTACAAAGTCAAGGTCAAAGGCTCCAATTTAAGGTATCCATGGGAAGGTTTTGTCATGAGAAATACACGTGAAAATATGAAAGCCCCAAGAAATCCGTTCAAAAGACATGGTTAAAGTTTTTTTCAAAAGTAGTCAAACTTCAAGGTAAAGGTCAAAAGCTCAAAAGTATTGATATCCATATAAGACCATTTAGCTTTTGTGAACAGAACGCTACAGAGCATGTAAGTGACCGCCTTGATCACGCGATTTGCGCATGTGCAGAACGGTTGCAGATGTGAAGGACACATGGTAACATGACTGTTTAACTACGTCATAGTCTTATTGACATTTAAGTGCAAAACGTGTAAACTATCGGTACTTGTTTAAATTTTTGACAATTTGTTTTATTTTAGTTATCATATTATATAAACTAATAAACTTTTTAAGGTTAAACATTACCACTTATACTAGTGTAACACATATTCTTACGCTCATTCCATTGTTTATTGACTTGATTGATATTTGGATTGATTGATTGATTAATAATTGATTAATTGACATGTAATTGACTTGATTGATATTTGAATTGATTGATTGATTGAATTTGATTGATTATTGCATTGGCGACGTTCATGCACTTGTGACCTACCCAGTGCATGATCCGCCCGATTTGGGTCGTCACATTTGTTGTATTGATTGTTGATTGTGGTGCAGCCCTGTGGTAGCCCCAGCAAATTGTTCACCGCGGCCAGAAGCGCCATATTAAACAAGTAAAATAACATCCATATTGTTTGTTTGATTTATAGGGAATCTGAAATAATCTTGTTATATTAAGAAATTAAAGTATATGTTGTTCAACCCCACTCCTCTGTTTCCCTACACTGCACGTCCAAGTCGGTGACGTTATACACAATCTGTCATACTATGTGCATTATACACTGGCAGTTTTATTGCTTCTGAAGAACCACTAGGCCAGAAAAGCTGAAACTTATGTGGAAACATCCTGGAGTAGTGTAGATTCTTAATTTCCAAATCATGACCCCCGGAGATATGATGGAGCTGCGATAGGAAATTCAAGTTTTATTTTAACATACGAGGGGCGTTCGATAAATAATGTCATTGGGGCTCGGAAAGAAACAAAAAACGCTTTTTCTATGACTTAGTCTTAATGATTTAACTAAAATATTCTCTTTCAATTAAAACGCATAGCTTCACATTTTCATTCAATTTCTAATTGTTTTTCGAACACATTTTTGAGTATGACCCTTCGTAAACTGGAATATCGCAGATCCTATGATATGCTGTACTTGTTTTTTTTCTCTCTGATAGATGTTTTTCTAAGTTTAGGAAATGAAACTAGTCAAAGGTTGAAAGATCTGGCAAATTTTGTTGGTGTGAGAAAACATTTACTTTCTGTTTATCCCCAAAACTCCTTTACTCTTCATGGCCTGTGGGTTTGGCCGCCGTCATGAAGACATTTATTGTAGTGTATTCCTCATTCTGTTTCCTTCCTCTCATAAACCTTTCAATTTTTTTGGCAAAAAAAATTGTTTTCTAGACTCCTCCAAATAATTGAACATCATCCCCGAATATGAATTTTAAGAACAAGACCGTTAATATTTCAGAAAATAGCATATAAAACTGTTTTATGCTCCTGCAATTCTTAGCTCTTCTTAGGCCTTTGCAGTTTTGTCAAGTGCATCTTATTGTAAATTTGTTTTGAGGGATTAAAGCAAAATGGATTCAAGTTTCATTATCTGTTCAATTTCACACAAACGTGGATAAGTACAATTTTTTGATTTTTAAAAAGAATTGTTTGGATATTCCTACACGCTGTCGTTTTCACTCATTTTTCAAAATAGTATCAAACTTTTTTACTATAAAATGTTTATTCAAAACAGTATGAACTATCCCCAAAATGATTTTTATCAATTTTGCGATGTGTCTTAAAGTCACTAAAACATAATCAGTGATAATTTGTTGAAATTTTGCAAATTTACATCGGTTGTTGTAAGTCATTGTTGCCAAGGACGGTACCCATTTTTGATGCCCATTATATAATTTTTGTTTATTGAAATCTACATGTTCACCTGTCTATAAAACAGGCATTGGTTGCTGTAA
>PRKT01000002.1:4100950-4145775 GCA_003671525.1 Saccostrea glomerata | reverse complement strand
AATTGCATAATTTTAAACAAAAGGTACTAGTAGCTGAGTTTTTTGATAACGATATCTTGGTAACTTAAGTTCCAGATCATGTGGAAAAGCTCAGAGATTGTTTTTATCAACAATATCAGTGGATATCAGTAGTGTAAAAATGCAATGCAGCTACTTCTATAATATCAACATTTGTCTCCCAAAATTGCATAATTTCAAACAAAAGGTACTAGTAGCTGAGTTTATTAATAAAGATATTTTGGTAACTTTAGTGCCAGATCATGTGGAAAAGCTCAGAAATTGTTTTTATCAGCAATATCACTGGATATCAGCAGTGTAAATATACAGCTACTTCTATAATATCAACATTTGTCTCCCAAAATTGCATAATTTTAAACAAAAGGTACTAGTAGCTGAGTTTATTAATAAACATATCTTGGTAACTTTAGTGCCAGATCATGTGGAAAAGCTCTGAAATTCTTTTTATCAGCAATATCACTGGATACCAGCAGTATAAATATACAGCTACTTCTATAATATCAACATTTGTCTCCAAAAATTGCATAATTTTAAACAAAAGGTTCTAGTAGCTGAGTTTATTAATAACGATATCTTGGTAAATTAAGTTCCAGATCATGTGGAGAAGCTCAGAAATTGTTTTTATCAGTAATATCAGTTGATATCAGCAGTGTAAACATGCAGCTACTTCTATAATATCAACATTTATCTCCCAAAATGGCATGATTTTAAACAAAAGGTACTAGTATCTGAGTTTATTCATAACGATATCTTGGTAACTTTAGTTCCAGATCATGTGGAAAAGCTCAGAAATTGTTTTTATCAGTAATATCAGTGGATATCAGCAGTGTAAACATGCAGCTTCTTCTATAATATCAACATTTGTTTCCCAAAATGGCATAATTTTAAACAAAAGGTACTAATAGCTGAGTTTATTAATAACGATATCTTGGTAAGTTTAGTGCCAGATCATTTTGAAAAGCTCAGAAATTGTTTTTATCAGTAATATCAGTGGATATCAGCAGTGTGAACATGCAGTTACTTCTATAATATCAACATTTGTCACCCAAAATGGCATAATTTTAAACAAAAGGTACTAGTAGCTGAGTTTATTAATAACGATATCTTGGTAAGTTTAGTGCCAGATCATTTTGAAAAGCTCAGAAATTGTTTTTATCTACAATATCAGTGGATATCAGCAGTGTAAACATGCAGCTACTTCTATAATATCAACATTTGTCACCCAAAATGGCATAATTTTAAACAAAAGGTACTAGTAGCTGAGTTAATCAATAACGATATCTTGGTAAATTCAATGCCAAATCATGTGGAAAAGCTCAGAAATTGTTTTTATCAGTAATAACAGTGGATATCAGCAGTGTAAAAATGCAGCTTCTTCTATAATATCAACATTTGTCTCCCAAAATGGCATAATTTCAAACAAAAGGTACTAATAGCTGAGTTTATTAATAACGATATCTTGGTAACTTTAGTTCCAGATCATGTGGAAAAGCTCAGAATTTTTTTTATCAACAATATCAGTGGATATCAGCAGTGTAAACATGCAGCTACTTCTATAATATCAACATTTGTCTCCCAAAATGGCATAATTTTAAACAAAAGGTACTAGTAGCTGAGTTTATTTATAATGATATCTTGGTAACTTTAGTGCCAAATCATGTGGAAAAGCTCAGAATTTTTTTTTATTAGCAATATCAGTAGACATCAGCGGTGTAAAAATGCAGCTACTTCTATAATATAAACATTTTTCTCCCAAAATGGCATAATTTTAAACAAAAGGTACTAGTAGCTGAGTTTATTACTAACGATATCTTGGTAACTTTAGTGCCAAATCATGTGGAAAAGATCAGAAATTGTTTTTATCAGCAATATCACTGGATATCAGCAGTGTAAAAATACAGCTACTTCTATAATATCAACATTTGTCCCCCAAAATTGCATAATTTTAAACAAAAGGTACTAGTATCTGAGTTTATTAATAACGATATCTTGGTAACTTAAGTTCCAGATCATGTGGAAAACCTCAGAAATTGTTTTTATCAGCAATATCACTGGATATCAGCAGTGTAAAAATCCAGCTACTTCTATAATATTAACATTTGTCTCCAAAAATGGCATAATTTTAAACAAAAGGTACTAGTAGCTGAGTTTATTGATAACGATATATTGGTAACTTTAGTGCCAGTTCATGTGGAAAACCTCAGAGATTGTTTTTAGCAATAATATCAGTTGATATCAGCGGTTTAAATATTAAGCTGCTTCCGGAATATCAAGATTTGTCTTCCAAAACAGCATATTTTTACACAAAAGGTACCAGTAGCTGAGTTTATTAGTTCAGATTTCTTGGTAACTTCAATGCTAAATCATGTGGAAAAGTTCAGAGATTTCTTTTATAAGCAATATCAGTGGATATCAGCGGTGTAAAAATACAGCTACTTCTATAATATCAACATTTGTCTCCCAAAATTGCACAATTTTAAACAAAAGGCACTAGTAGCTCACGTTAATACTAGTTAACGATATCTTGGTAACATCCGCACCAGATTATGCGGAAAAGCTCAGATATTGTTTATACTAGCAATATCAATTTATTTTAGTGATGGAAAAATCTAGCTACTTTATGAAAATCATAAGTTTACACAAAAGGTACCAGTAGCCGAGTTAATTACTACCGATATCTTGGAAACTTCAGTGCCAGATCATATGGAAATCCTCAGAGATTGTTTTTATCAGCAATATCAGTGGATTTCAGCAGTGTAAAATTCCAGCTATTTCAAGAATATCAACATTTGTTTGTCATAGCCAGCTAGTAGTAGCCAGTTACTAGTAGCCAACTTTACTTACTTCTCGTGGCCAGCTACAAGTAGCCAGTTACTAGTAGCCAACTTTACTTACTTCTCGTAGCCAGCTACTAGTAGCCAAATTTACTTACTTCTCATAGCCAGCTACTAGTAGCCAACTTTACCACTTGTCGTAACCAGCTACTAGTAGCCAGTTACTAGTAGCTAACTTTACATATCTTTTACACGGAAACATTTCTCTAGAACTTTTTTGAGATTTCGAAGCTTAAATTCCCAATGACTTTAAAAATTATATGTAAATAATAGATAAAGAAAAGTTCACCTTCTAGATTGGTCTAGGAATTGATTACTAAGTTTATTTTTTCAAAACCAAATATCTCTGAAATTGCCATAATTCGGTATTAAATATCAGTGTAGATGAATTATCGGCGCATATGATTTATTCGTTATAAAAAGCAATGTTTAGATTTCTAGTATGTTTCGTTAGATTTTAGAATCTGTCGTCAGTTTTTTGTATATTATCCATGGTCGTCTTGATATATACAAACGAGTCATGTGTCATTCTTCAGCGTCATGCATTGCTTACAAAAACCGAAAATGGTGACGTCGTTAGAGCCATTTCATGGTTTGTTGGGGGGTTTTTTGTCCCCCGCTTTCAATGAAAATGAGGATATTAATTTGGGTCTGTCTGTCTGTCATGCTGTCCGTCCGTCTTTCCGTCTGTCTGTAACGCATTCGTTTCCACGCGAGATATCAAGAACCCTGTGAGGTTTCACAATGAAATTTTGCATAGCAACTCCCCATGGCCCAAAGAAGAACCCCTAGGCAAGTGATTTTGAGATCAAAAGGTCAAGGTCATTGATTTTGTCTGTAATAACACTTTCGTTTTTGTGCGATATCTCAAAAACCTTTTGAACTTTTGCAATAAAATTTTACATAACAACTCCCTGTGGCCCCTATAGGAAGACCCCTATTGATTTTGTGGTTAAAAGGTCAAAGTTCATGGTCTTAAATGTATACATTCTGTCTCTGTGTAACACTGTCGTTTCCGGGGGATATTTCAAAACGTGTTTGAGCTTTTGCAATGAAATTGGCATTTTATTTGCTTCAATATACAGGTATACATTTAATTACATTGTATTCTACAAATTCAGTCAGAGGGGTTCCGACCCTCCCCCAAAAAAATGCAAGGGACACAAATTCTCTGAATTTGCGTGTTCCTAATTGTCGTAAAATCACATTTTCAGTTAGGGGTTAAAGATAATGTTAATTTTGTATTAAAATCAAAATATTTGGTAAAGGTGTACTGTCGCAGAAATGACTGCTTGAAATTAAAAGCTGCACAAAGTCATGCGCACTCACATTAGACGAGTCTTGTTAAAAATCTTACGAGTGATATGAATAGCTTGAATTAAATTTTCTTTTTTCTTAAATTTTCAATTTATGTACCTTTTTGAAAAAAAAGTAAGCATTGATGAAGATTATATTTAAATATATATTTATTTTTTAAGTAAGCATTTAGAAGCCTGTTATATATTTGAATTGCGGATCATACTGTTCATAAAAGTGAAACAAAACAAAACCAAAAAAGTTAACAATTTGAAAATTAGGGATCTTATTTCCCACCTTGACAACAATCTCCCTTATGATGGGGATCACATACACACGACAAAGATGCAGAATGTAGTGTACCACCATTTCCACATATTCGGCATGATTGAGACACGTGCATTGGAAAATGGATACTTCTATTACAGCTGGTCAGACAAGTTTCTAGAGTAGCCGGGTCTAAGGAGCAGCACATGTTACGGTTCCTGTATCGTGACTGTGAGCCACAGATTCCAGTGCATGGGCTCCATGATAACCAGTCAAAGAAATGACATTCCATGTCCGATGTACATTGTGGTCGACTTAAATAGATACTTATGGCACAGATATTCAGTAAAACATATACCACTTTCATATTTTCAGCTGAAAAAAAAATGTCCATCTAATTAACTGTGTTACCATGTGCATTATATATATAAGTTGAATTTATCAATAAACATTTACAGATAAGTCACTCTTATCTATCGATTTGAAAAATAGAAAAGATTTACTTTTGTGCAAGAATAAGAAGACTTTGCTGCTTTCCTTTGATAAAACATATGGTGATAACGTACAGTATTCAAGATCAAAAGTCCAATAAACAATACAAAACAGGAGCATAGCAAACACGGACCTCCAAAACATCAGAGGTGGGATCATGACCCATGAAGGAGTGAGTATCCCCTGCCGACCGGTAACACCCGCCGTATGCTCCTTGTCACGATCGGGAAATAACGAAAAAAAAAACCGTTGTCAATTCAATGTATAAATAATGAACTAATAACAAGTATGAAAAACGTTAGTCAGCATTTCACTCAAATATAAATTGTTTTTGCTTACAAGGCCATTGTATCCACCATGGAACTTACGAAATGATGACTTTAAACGAGACTGCTGATATTCTTGTTTCATAAACTTGTTTGTCGATAATTTATCTCGTTTTAGAAATTGCTCATATGCTTACGTAGAGCATGCTCTTGCGTATCGAATCAACTGAGATATAAACTCTGTAAACAGGCGATGAAAGTATATTGCTGCATAAGTAAGGGAGGTTGACGGTAGAAAAGTTAAAGTCATCACGTTTATCATAAAACTTGGTTGTTATTTTACCATTAACGTCTTTTTCAATTAAATATCAAAGTATGAAACAGGTGTGTCAGACTCTGCGGTATCTTTTATATCTTAAGCTCCCCAGGATATATCGTATCGACATAAGAATGGAAATAACAATTTTAAAATGTTCTTGGTAATAAGTAAAATATTTTCATTGCATGATATGCCTTAAGATTTAAGTACATAAATAATTTTAGAACAGTTTAATGAAACTTAGCTGAAGATAAACCTATTAGTTCTTGTATATCAGAAGTATTCACCAAATCATAACTAGATGTATTTCAAATAAAGATATGAGTTTTGAATAATTACGTATTCTGCTAGTTTAGCAGCTACGTAAAGAAAATGTAGTAAATACTTATATTTGGTGCTAGGTATGAAATCAAGAAATCCTACTTGGGTAAAACTCTGCATCACGCGACATGCTATATATACATGTACTAACTGAAGGAATTTTCTCTATCTCAAAGTAAATTTTAAATCTTACGCATTCAATTTTTGGATGCTGTAACTTATAACTCCATATATTAGTTATAAATGAGATGATTGAATAATAAAATAAACACCTTACAGGTAGGCAGGCTGTCTTTTCAAAACAACTGGATATGTACAGTGTAGCGGTGTGTTCCCGTTTTGCACACATTTGGTTATTAGTATAGAACAATAGGTGTGAAGTGTGTTTTGATAGCAATTATAGTCTGATTTCTGGTTTGAATTTACCTGGATTTACCTGTAAATACCTTATTAGCTTAATGTATTCAAAAGAGGTTTAATACAATCTTATAAACATTTTATTAAAATTCTATAATTTATATATATATATATATATAGATTTATGGGAAAATATATGATTTTATTGAATAAATTATTAATATTTGTTTAATATTATTTATTATTAAGTCCAATTTCTTAAAGAAAGAATACGCACTTTTCAATCTTGAAAAAAATTCTAAATGAATTAAAGATATAACATATAATAAAGAAAATATTGAATAAGAAGTAATTTGAAAATAATGCCCAAGCCAAGAAGATGTTAAGATCATCAGATAATCAAATACATTCACTTTGTACTTATTCTCTTATTTTTTCACTATAAGTTCACCTTTCACATACTTACTAAGCTAAGTATGGTATAGACTATAGCAATCTCACCTGGTCAAATTCCTGTTTTACAAACATTTTTTAATTACCTGTAATTCAAATGTGTGCAAAACGGGAACAAACCAGTGTAGCATATATTAAACTACGCGTAAGTTTTCTAGCATCTATGGTGATGAACGCAGTCCTGATATATATGGTCGGTAGAGGTCGTTGATTGAAACATCATGAAAATCATCGTGCCCGCTTAGCGTTCAAAAGGAATTGTGTTTGGGTTCATTTAATACTTAGTATTTCTTTAAAAGTCACCTGAGGCACCTTTTGCTATCCGTTTTCGTCCGTCGTTGTGTGTTCTCATTTGATTATTTACAGCTTTTTTCTCTGAAACAGCTGAACAAATTTCAGTCAATTTTAGCATCTATGCGTAAAAGGGGAACAAAATGTGAATTTCATAGGCCCCCTCCCTCAAGACTTAATGGACTTAATCCATCAAAATTAATGTAACCTTTCCAAATGTTCTTCTTTACTCCTTGACATCAAGCAGTCAAACTGTTGGCATGATTGTAATATGCATTGAACCCTCTACCAAAAATGTTAAATTCAAGGCCCAGGGTCAGGTGTTTTAGTGCTAGGCAAGGCTATATAGATTATATATATTGAAAGTGTATTATGTCTTTGAAAAACTTCTTCTGTATTCCTTGGTATTAAACAAACAAATTTAATGCACATGATGTATAATAATAATAATGAGGAAGAGTGTCTCTTCCAAATTTGTGAATTTCATGGCCCGAGGATCAGGGATTCTGGTGTTAGAGTGGAACTCTTTGATTATATAGTGAAAATGCATTAATTCTTTAAAAATAATCTTCTCATCTCCTGGGTTTTAAACAAACTAACTACATAATTATAATAAGCAATGATGCCTCTTCCGAATTTGTGAATTCCATGAGCCAAGGCTCAGGGGTCCTTAGTTAATTAAATTTTTGAAACTTTCTCTCAATACATGTAAATTCATTTGTACTATAAAATGCTTTAATTCAATACCATAGTATTTTGTAATTGATGGATATTTATGGATGAGAATTTAATCCTACCATGGTTGTAAATCCTTAAAGCTAGATAGAAACGACATTATTTTTCGAAACATCAATACAAGAAAGATATGGAGATAAACAAGTAAGATAGATAAAAGAAGCATTGTAACAAAGAAAATACTGGGTGTCAATGATTAAAGCGAAGAGAATAACAGCGTCAATATTCAACAAAAAAGAACACTTGTTAGATAAAAGATGAAAATTCATTTGCCATAAATGAATGCAATTTCTTTATCTTTTCATTTGGTCCTATTATGCTTTAATCTTAAATTCCTGAAAGGAACAAAGTTTTTTAGTTTCAATTTAAACGTCATGCATTTTTCATAGGCTTAAAACATTTCCTTTTTTAAAAACATTTCTTTTTTAAAGTTTTTTTTACTATTACTAGTAATGACCTGTCATATAAAACAGGGGTATTCTTATCTTATTGTGTATACATTTTAATAGCCATTCTCTGTAACCACTTGAACTTCGTTGCCACGCATGGTCACCGATTTTGATGAAACTTCACCCATGCTTAGTACTTGACACCAGAAACAAATATCTAACAAAATTTCGTTGCTAAGTGTCTCGGTTGCTATGGCAACAGCCGGAAAAGTTTGAAAAATCGAGATTTTCAGCCACTTTAAATCTTGACTGTGGCTTAATAAAAACCAGAAAAAGCAAACAAACCATTCTCACAAAAACATGACACCTTGATATCACTTATACTGTAAAGAAACTGTTTAGAATATATCTCTAAGTAAGTGGTAACCAAGGGTTTCATTTGGAATACATTTAAAATGCTGAAATATACTGAAAAACACTCCGTATTCACTAATGGTAGGTGTTACATGCTCAAACTCAATCAACGACTTAAGAAAAACAATGAAAATGTTTGACCTTAAGTATATAAGTATAAGCAATATTATTCTATAAATAACTTTATGGTTGCCATGGTAACAATGTAACCATGCAAAACCAGTGACTAAGATTGGGTTAATGCTTCTGTCTTGAGGAAAAATATGAAAATTCAAGACGGGCAAATATGCATCCATTGGACCTTACATCACCAAAACCATACGAAAAATTGGGTATAATTGCTACTTTGCAGTATTACCATGGAAACAAAGTACCAGTGCTTAAAAGTGAATTATTTTCGCTGCATTAAGAATTAAATTACCATATAATCAAGAAACAAATTAAATTACTCAGCTTGAATAGTACTGATCTGTTAGAACTGAAGTTGAATATCATATATTGATAAAATTTGATTTAGAAAAACAACGCTGTTGCTATGGTTACCAAGAAGGGAAAATGATCGATTTTGTGAACTTTATATCAATATTAAACCCTATGTGCCAACTTCTTGCATCCACTTAGATATTGGATGATAGTCAAAATTGAAAGTCAATTTAGCTGTAAATAAATATCAATCATTAAAGTTTTGGGAATCTACATTTAAGGGTACGTATCCAAGGAAAGAAATTTTTTTCAGGTTTTTAAGCATATATTTTCTGCTTATTTCCATAGCAACGCTCTATTTAAGGAATCTAATCTGAATTTTTTTCAAATGGGAAAACTAGGAGCACACCAACATCTTTAAAAATTGATCATTAGTTATGAGGAAATGTGCTTTTTTAAAAGATAGGATCAGATTTAAACATACAGAGTGTTATTTTGAAGGCTCTCTGTGGTTTAAAAACCTTGGCGCTGGCAACCATTGCCAACCAAATTGATATATCATATTTTGTTCTTGGTATATGTTTCAAGGCTCTTTTTTCTATTATTTGGTCACATTTCATCCTATAATTGCTTTTTATTTTTACGTGTATGACTTTATAAAATTCCATGAATATTTTTTTACTTTTGAATACTTTGTTACCATAGTAACGTATGTAATAGTTGATTTACCAAACATGTTTATCACGCATTTGAGACATCTGACCTTCAAATTTTCGAAACAGTCATTGCCAATCGTTTGCTTTGCCGCAAATGTTAACCATGGGGCTCTAAACATGTTAAAAAATGCCATTTTTCGAACTTTAAGACATGTTGCTATGGTAACTATAAAGCATAGCAACCAATTTTTGCCTGATTTCAGTTTAGGGTATCAATGACTTTTATAATAGAGAGTTTGGAGAAATTCTGAGACTATGCGTGCCACAGCTCCTATATAAAATTTCAAATCATTACAGAGAATGGCTCTTAAAATTTAGTTATTGTGATCTGTAATTCATAGTATAATTGGCTTCTTCAGCATGTGTCATTGTCTTCTTCATTGTAACTTTCAATCAGTTAATTACGAGGGGTGATCAAAAGTTCGCGAACTGTCTCTTTTTTTACAAAACAACAATTCAGAATGAAATTTGGCACACATAAAATCGTACGCATGTTCTCTAAATAGCATCTGTAATCGAACGTTTTTCCCGTGCTTGTGACGTCACAATGTGAAAATGACGTCATAAGGTAGATCACTTGTGATAAAAAATGGTTGACCCAGTCGTATTCGAACGACTGTAAAGTTAAACGTATATCTTGGAAATTCCTTTGTAGAAGTTAATAATAATTTGTATACGGTTTATGAAGACAAGAGACATGCCAGAAGTTTTGTTATTAATTGAATAGATTTTTTTGAGTGAAGGAAGGGAGATTTTAAAAAATGATGTTTGTTCTGTTGCCCAGTGAAAACAATCTTAGAGAGAGACATATCCTTTGTTAAACAATTTGATATAAAAGATCGCCAACTTACAGTTATGAATATCTTAACAATAATGTAATTATCAAATCCCTAAAATATCGTTTCCTTTAGACTTAAAACAAATCAGATATGATAAAGTGAAGGCACCCATTCTTTATCCACATGAAATAAACGACGCTCAAAGACAGAGGACTTGGGTTTTGATGGTCACAATGCTCATTATAGCTTATAGGATATCATTATCGCTCCATACTATTTCAGAGATTAGGCCATTTCTGACAATAAGACTGTTTTTTGGTAAAAATTAACTTGCATGGTTAGAAATATAAGAGTCGGAAAAAATTTTAAGCTTCTGTGACAGAACGCTTAGGAGCATATCACGTGACCGACTATACCACGTGACCCGCGCATGGGCAGAATGGTTGCAGATGCGCATTAAAATCAAAGAGGACTACTTTGAAACATTTCCAATACTGAAATCCTCTATCAATTCTTTTTTGGAAGTTATTCAATTAGTTCGCGAACTTTTTGATCACCCCTCGTACATTTGTACTTCTTTTTCTTTTAATATTCCAGAATGCTTCTCAACTGGTAAATTTCCCGTTTTCCACACATTTTTTCTATGCCTAAAATTCAAATGTATGCAAAACGGGAACAACCCTTTTATTCCTCATGGCTGAATCCATTTCTTTTCGCCCACCTTTCCTTTTTCCAGTGAAAACGATGTAAATTAAAGGGTAACATTACTTCCTTAGTTCCAAAATCATATGTTTTCTAAATATTGGAACAGAAAGCCTTTCATAATAAAAGAAGAAAACCTCTTGAATCATTTTATTGTACGTTTTGATTAAAATGTTATTTGAAAGACGCTGCTGCTTTTTCATTACTGTTTTTCTTAATATGCAGTATTTCCTTAATTTTTAACATTTTAGTTTTAGGATGGTTAAAAAAAAGAAAGAATACAAACAAAGGGAACTCTAAACAATGATTCTGGACATCTGAAATAAAACATAAACTACCGTATAAGTAGAATTTTTAGCGAGGATTTAATTTTGGCATTATTAGCGAGGGTGCCAAGATCGCTAAAATTGAATATCGCTAAAAATAAATTGCTCTTTATTTGTAATAGCTTCTTTAGTGAACTTTTTAAAATCGCTAAAATTATATCTCGCTAAAAATAAAATACCCATTTTTAAGGACAAATCGCTAAATTTGCGTCTCGCTAAAATTTCCACTTATACGGGTACTTGTTTTTAAATCAGTGTACTAAAACAATACACATATATGAACAGGGACGTACTTTTGCTGACTAGTTCATACCAACTGTTAGATCATTTTTATACTAAATTTGACTACGGATTGTGTCATTGACAAATAAATATTCGTAGGGCTCACGGACAACAGAGAGTGTTAATAATACTACTAGGCCCCTGATCCCATCTCTGGAGTTATCAGATTATGGATTTCCGATAGATTATTGGAAGACTTGTTTTCCAAAATCTACATATAACATGTACTGCATTGCCAATCAGAAATTCAAGCATCTTCATATCAACTTAGGGGTACCTGTGTGTGCAATAAGAATGATCTAATAAAATATTTTTTCCTAAGATTAATAAGTAAAATAATTTACGATTTCTATATTTGTATTAAAACAAGATAATTAACAGTCTAGTTTAAAGTCATCATTTCGTAAGATGTGTGGTCGATACAATGAATTTATCATTGAGTCAAATGCTGACTGACGTTTTTCATGCTAATTTTTAGTCAATTATTAAAACACTGAATTGATGACGGATTTTCCCGTTATCTCCCGATTATGACAAGGAGCACACAGCGGTTGAGATTGGTCGGCAGGGGATGCTCACTCCTCCATGGCACATGATCCCACCTCTGATGTTTTGAAGGTCCGTGTTTGCTCTGCTCCTATTTAGTATTGATTTATGGACTTTTGATCTTGAATACTGTTCATATTCTCCATATATCTCCATATGTTTCATGATAAAGCAGATGTCTATTATGTCAGCAAAGAGAAACGAGACTAAAAACGATAAGCGATATACATTGCATTGTAATCCTCTGTTTTCTTTCAATTTTATTGTAGATTTAACATAGGATTTCAATCAGTTAATCTGTCAACTGACATATTGTAACAACATAGTTACCTTTACAAATACAATCAAGAAAAACAAAAGATTGCTTGAAAGTTTTCCTTTTTGTCCAGACATACATTGTATCTCAGCTCTAACAGTGTGTCTCTATAAATTTACTCGTCATAAAGTTCTTGTTGCGTGTTAGTTAAAGTCATCCAGATTTCAAGCTGACATAAGCATTCATTTAGACCAAGAATTGAGACTTGTTTTGGACAACATGCAGTTTACAATCCAGAAATATTTGTGCTCAGTTTTATAGTATTTAAGGTCAGACGCGACGTTCCTCAAAATCTGTTTTGTATATCTTCGTAATGTATGGAAAATATTCAACATTTTAATTACATTCTGATTTCTAAACCAGTTTCTAATCGTCTTTTAAATATCCAAACACTTAAACATTTGATATTGAAAAATTATTTTTCCTCCCAAAAGGATTATATAAGAAAAAGTACCCCTGGTATCTTGCAGAAATGCCTGGTAAGGTACCTCAAATTTTTGTGAGTAAACGTGTTTAAGTAGAAATACTTCAATGACAAAATCTTGGAAAATTTTATCTATTATTAAGGAACGTCTCGTCTGTCCTTAAAGCATCTATAACAGGAAGGGATTGTCTAATTTTCTAGACTTTCCACGTTTTATCGCTGTATTGACTGTTGGAAAAAAAATCTTTCTAATTTTTAATCTATTCTGCATTATTAAATTAACTGCAAAAGTCCTTTAAAACATTTTTGAGAATTGCATTTCTTTAAGTGTAGTACTGTACAACCCTAAGATCAAGGACTTTAAAAGATATAATTAGCACATTCGGAAATATATCTCAAAGTGGATAATTTATTCATGCGATGAAACATTAAAAGCTGAAATGAGGGCATTCGTCACGGTGATAAAGGACAATAACACTAGGCCAAGAAACTGTAACTGTTTCCTTTGGTAAGGGTCCCGGTGTTTAAGATAATCTGCCCGCAGCATGACAACTCTGGTCACTACTTGCAGGGTCATTGATACAATAATCAGACACACTAATGGCCAGTAGAAATCATATTTGGGATGGAGTAGAGCAGTCCGAAGCTGGGTGGCGTTAGAGGTCAGAAGAGAGACGTCCATCATGCCTTGGGACACTGTCTTCATGGAAACTCTGGGTTTTGGTCCTTCACTGGATGGAATAACAGCTGGGGTTCTACCCTAGATAAGTGTACAATATGTGGAATTTTGACATAAGTGTACAATATGTGGAATTTTGACATCAGCGATTATACGTGGTTTATGTGTTCTGTGATGAAAATACTTTATGGAATAAAGTTAATATACTTGTCTTGTTCGACCCGTATAATTTTGAGAAAAAAAAACTAAAGAATAAATTCGTCCTGTAGACGTATGTGGAACGTATGGTCCTTTTATATTTAAACTTAATGGATCTAATATCGCAAAGAATTTTTTTATGTTACTAGGTATTTTTGTAATGAGATGTTACTTGTCAAAGGTTCAAATTCAACGACTTTTTGAATAGTTTCGTATCTTTAAAAAAAATGGTACAACACAATAAAGCTATTCAACGGAAACCTCTTTTCTTGTTTATTAAGTAACTGTGCAAAATCAGTTGGTCTTTTTTTTCAATTACAAGTACTTTTCATAGAGGAAGGAACATGGGGGAAGATCAATAGGACTTAAAATCTTCATTTATGATTAAATGCCGCGATCGCCGTGGATTTTAAATTCAAATATTAACTTACCTGTCCTTGATATGTAATGGCACGAAGCTCTAAATCACTGTCAGAAATATTTTCATTGTTAGCAATACTTTGTCGTGTTTTACGTCGTGAAGCCATGTTGATTCCATAATCTGCTGAAGTTGAACATTTACATTACGATTTAATTAAGTAATTTCGTGTTTTCTGTACACATATATTGTTGGAGGTTAATGCTATCATACTAGTACGTAACACATAATTGTCATCTGGACCGAGACAAACACATGAAGGGAAATGACTCTTCCGGAAATGAGATACCCCGCTTAAACTCTCATGTGGTGAAAATATGTCTTTATGAATAACATTAATATAAAGGGTCCTAATACAAGGACGCGGTGACTTAATTTTGAGCTGTGAGTGTAAACCATGTTGTTTTTATGGAGCAAAATTGTTAAAAATAGTGAAAATGTGTCTATAAAAGATGATTTTCTTTTAAATTAATATGTTTTGTGTTAATGAATGAGATTTCTTGCAAGCTACACACATTGAAAGATAGTCAAAACTTGTGAAAAAACTAAGAAAAAATCAATAAAAACAAAAAGAATTTTCCCAAGAACGTTGCCAGTGATTTTTAGAAAGTATTGGTTAAAATAAACATCATGTTGAAAGTGATATACTTTTATATTATTTTTTTTATTTTGGTTGCTTGGAATATTAAAAATATTCAAATAATTTTTTCCTTAGAAAGGGAGCTATTGGCATAATTGAATTACAACTAGTAGAATAGAATCCCAGTTCTCCTCTTTATTACAATTTTTAAAATAATACATAAATACCTTCTTTCATTTTATTCTCGAAAGAAGATATCTATACCTCGAATATAATGCGTAAATAAATATTTCAAAATTATTTTTATAGCAATAAAAATCAATCAATTAAAAGGAGGTCCTGCGTTCTTCGCCAGGAGATGCCCCCCTCTTCTTAATGTGTAATAAAAAAAACTGACCCCTTTTTTACCTTTACCCTAACACTAGGTGCCATCATTTAAACAAATGAATGGAAATTATCTGATGTTGGGCTAATGATGACGGCATGACACCTTTACTAGTATCCATCGCAGGGTAATTTTTTTTTAATTTTTAGATGAAAGTTTAAATAAAGAAAATTCCAAATAGTATGAGCTTTTATACAATATCATATGAATTGAATTACGATGTCTGTATAAAAGATAAAAAAATCTTTCTATATAAGGAAAGAGGAGGACACTTCGATTTGTTTGATCAGAAATAAGGCCGACGTGAACGCTTGCAACAGACATGGACGAAGTGCAGCACACCTGGCTGTTGAAAAAGAACTATATCCAGTTTTAAAGGCTGTACTGGAAGCCGGGGCAAGCCCAAACAAACAGGTCATTTATATTTATTGAGGATCTGTTATACCCACTTCCCAAAATCTGTATAGAGGAACAGTCTTTTTAATAGGAATCTTATTTGAACCTGATGGAACTTTACTTTGTTTCTACCAATTGAATTCTTCAAAATATGATTGATTTTATTTTTGATTTTAATGTACTTTTAATAGCAAAACTAAAGGCTATTTTCACGTATTGTAATAATATAAATTTAATGATACATTACAATGATAATTTTATAATTACTGTATATAATTATAATTACTGGAGTATTTACTTTTACAATGTATAAACCTTTATTATTGTTTGCTCATTCAGGACGTAGAGGGAGACACTCCATTACATGATGCTATCGGTAAAAGAAGTGACAGGGCAGTCGTCATTTTGCTGAGTCACCCTCAAATAAATCTGAAACTTCTTAATAAAAAAGGTCACATACCTCTGATGTGGGCTGCCTTAAAAGATCATGATTTGTGAGTATTTCCTCCTGAATTTAATTTGTTTCTGACTAAAGGGAATTTTACAAGTTGTCAATGTATTTCAGTGCGGTTGAGCGGTTGGTTGGAAAGGATCCGAGTCTGGTGAATGCTAGGAAAAATGACGGATATACTGCTCTCCATATTGCCGCTTTTAATGACCATACAGATTCAGCAAATGTATTACTGCTGAAGGTATTTATAATAATAACAAATATTGTCATTGACTAAACTTGAAGTCTCATTTAAGAAGCTTAAAAATTCAGTTTATGTGATCAAGTAGCCACTGGTAGGAGAAAGCTATATGGCAATTAATAAAAACAAGTAAGCAGGTTCAAAATGGAAACAAAAAGACAAAAGATGTTACAGCTTAATTATAAAGAAGTTATTAAATATAAGCCCTATGCTTACCAATCGCATGAATGACACATTTGAGAATGCGAAATACACGGCTTGTAACTTACTTAGAACCTAATCACGCTTTTTCATTGGCTCATTAGTCAGCCCGCAGAGTTACTGCATAAAAATTAAATCTTAACAATTAAGTTATCAACTTAATAGAAAATTTAGCAGCTGCTGATTGGAGGAAAAAGCGGGTTAGGTTCTAAATTCCTATTGAAAGTCGAAATTTGACAACTAGTTTGAATACCAGATCTTTCTTTCTCTGAATCATTTGGTTAACAGCACTAATGTTTCCTTTGGCGCATGCGTTAAACATTTCCTGTGGGCCGATTGTCTGTCGTGCCCCCAAAGCTTCTAGTAGAACCAGATGCGCCATTAGCTGCGCAAGGTTTCCTCCTAACTCGTATCTCTGATCAGATTCAGGGGAACCTAAAGTAGACATTTACAGAGTATTAAACTATCAGCATTGACATTGACAAGACCAAACATGTCTGGCCACTGTCTAGGAAGATAAATTACCTCTGGATCGAGACGGCTCCTCCACCTCGTTTCCTTCGTCCTCAAGAACGTCCACTCTCCTTCCACTGACTGGAACAAGCAAGCCAGGGTTATACACCCACGCCTGGTTACCGAAGGCTACAGCCACGTCCCCATCAGAATCTATCTTCACCACCTTACCCACCAGTCCTAGCGACTTCAATGAAAATTATTAGGTTAATTAAAAGTAATTCAATACCCTAATAGGTAAATCTAACAGGTTTATACCTAAAACTATATAATGTAAAGATTAAGAAAATAATGACGTTCGTTTCGGTAAATTTCAGTAATTATAAAAAAAAAAACCTTTTTCATTTCGTCATTCCAGCCACCATGGTTTCGTTGAAGCAAAACTGCTTTCGTTTCATCCTTCAGAACTTGGACGATGTCTCCAATTTTAATGTCGTAAACCTGGTGTAAAGATATCGAAAAGATGTTTTAAGTTGTATTAACTAACTTTTAGCATGTGTTTTGCATAAATACTAAGGATTCATGGCCCACAACAGTTAACGTTTAAATATATATTTATACCACATAGGTCCTGGAGCAATTAGACTTATTAAAACCTCAGGCTAATACATGTTTAACGCAAAACTGTTTTACCAGCATTATACTACCCTATAGAATTGAAGTTAAAAAAAATATCTAAAAAGCATGTTAAATAGTATATATTTCTTGTGACATTACCCTGGCCAGTATTGGATGCTTTTCCACATTGAATATTGTTCTAAAAGCTTTTATTTTAATTTTTTTTAATATACTTCCCTCCATATGAGACTCTATCCTTCATTTGAGTAAACATAAACAAGAATAAACTTAACCCTTGTAATTTACTCCAGAATACATTTTGGCATGTATACGTTTGATTTTGATGTAAATCTAAATCTAGGAAAGAGATCTGAGTATAAACAAATAGCAACATAGAGGCTCATGTGGCAAGCCAAACATAGTTTGGTAAAAAAAAAAAGCAAACCTAGAGCCTAGAAAAGCTTAACAGTATCATAACATTCTTACCTTTCTGACTGCGCCTGCGTGGAACTGATAGGTTCTATCTTTATACTCCACTTCCACTGTTGTATCACTGGGGAAGTCCTTTACTACAGCTATTTCACCAATGCACTGAGGAAGATTTTTAATGGATGTCAACAGTCAACACAATGACAAACAATCAAAATTGACCTGGTGTAATGAGTAATTCACTCACCTCTGACATTCTTACAGACCAGCCTCCATGTCCTCTTTGAAGTTCTTTCAAAGGCTGTTCCGGCATGTCAATGACACATTTGTCTCCCTTTTTCAAAACAGATTCAGACGATTGACCAGAATTTTTCATTTCACTCTTCTGCTGTGTCGATGCAATTTTTCCTACATCACCACAGAGTGAAAATAAATAAATTTAATATGGAATTGATACACATCAAGTTTAAGTTCTGTACTCACCAGCCACCGGAATATGTTCCCTGTAGTAGTAACCTCCTGGGGCCTCCTCCACACACTGAAGATCGACCTTACCCCGACATCCGACACGATACACATTGGCCTCCCCTGACGTTTCCCAGCGCACGCGTACAGAGTTCCTTCCACCTGCGTCAGATCCATAATTACGAATGTCCTCCACTTTTCCTTTCTTGCCAGTCCCACCTGTTTATATAATTGTATGAAATATATGGAGATAATGAAAAGTATCCAAGTTCAAAGGTCCGTAGAACAATTATATAATTCAGAAGCAGAGTATAATTATGGACCTCTAAAACATCAGAGGTCGGATCAGGTACCATGGAGGAGTACTCTGATTTTAATGAAGGGGATAAAGTAAACATACCGTCTTGAGTCCCGAATTCCCAGTTAGGACCTCTGATGACTTTTGCACCAGGAAATATTCCAAGTGCTTTCATTTTAACACTGTTAGATCTTTTTGGAATATCGACACTGAAATGGATGAAATAAATAAAATGAGGACAACAAGACAAGAAGCTTGTGCCTTATGTTTCCCGAAGTGAAAAGTATCTCAAATTAGAGGGTTTTCTTCTCGAATTGAGGTAATTCGGGAATATGTAAAACTTCTGCATCCTCTTGTGTCCTACGTGTAAGCTTTGAATTAAAATAAAGGCTGGTTTAAAAAAAAAGCATCGTTTTAAGTTCTTTACCACAAACTATCACAGTTTTAACCGTGGTCTGACTTTCACATCAAATAACAGAACCGTTAACATTATAACTTGTCTTTTCATTGCAAAAGCTCAAAGCTTAAAAAAAAAAACACTTAAAAACAAAGTGGAAAAATAAGATGGGTCTCCATTGCTTAGAATCAAATACATGAAAATGGATTTATACATAATGTTTTCATGAGTTTCAAGTCCACTTAATAACTTCCTTATCTTCGTCATAATCATCAGACAAAACGCAATATTGAACTTAAGGGAAATGTTTAAAAGTCACTTACTGATAAACATTTTCCAAAAGCAAATTGAGTTTAAATTGAATTGATAGTATGTTAACAAGTGTAAAAAGCTTATGAAATACAATTTGTATGGATAAAATTAAGAAAGAGAAAAATTGAAATATTTCTTTTAAAAATCATTATTTTTTTTACACTCACGTGGTATACCCCAGGAAGCAGAATGTGCCAACACCTTTGCGATGGTAGTGAAACACCATCTTGTCTGATAAACGAGAGTTAAGAGAATATGTAACCCTATAATAATGGTCCACGAAAACGAGGCTAGTGAGGAGAATGTGGTAACCATACTCTGAATGGCGCAGAGGTCGTCCGGATGTTCACAATGTCGTCTGAGTTCTCTGTCTGTAACATTGTACAGTCTGTGGTGCTTATCGTTGTAAGAATACCGTAAGGCTCCGAGTAGGTTTCCTGATGACGTCAGAAAGTCAGCAATCGTCAAATAGATGAGCAGACGACGGGTCTGATTCTTGGCTTCTTGAACTGTACAGTACGTCACAAATATAATAATTGCTCCTAAGATCGACAGAGAACAACTTACGTACGTACAAATGAGCACCGAACTGTGTAAATGCACGACCTTTATATTGTTCTGGGAGACTGTGGTATAAATTGGCGTGGTTAAGTCCGTGGCAGTACAGTCAGAGCTCGTCATTGCTGTGGTAGAAAATCCTGAAGTCGACATGACTAGACCACTCGTATATGCAAAAGCTCTAAGGTTTAGTATTTTACTTCCACTCCGAATACTTCTTTTCTGCCTTATGAAATGGCCTCTTCTTAATGTGTAATAAAAAAAACTGACCCCTTTTTTACCTTTACCCTAACACTAGGTGCCATCATTTAAACAAATGAATGGAAATTATCTGATGTTGCGTCTCTATTCATATGGCTTTGCTGTTGTTGAGAAGATTTTTAATGAAGAGGCCAAATTACACCCTAAAGGCTTGGGTCATAACTTGACCAAATTTAAATCTACACTTCCTGAGGATGCATCCATATCATTTCATAAAATCAAATCTGTCCTTATGAGCAACTCAGTTCTGTCAACTCCAGATTTTTCTAAGCAGTTCAAGCTTACTGTTGATGCTAGTGATGTTGGAATCGGGGCAGCTTTGTTTCAAGAACATAGTGATAAGGTAGATAGAGTTGTTTCTTATTTTTCAAAGAAACTTACAAAATGTCAACAAAAGTATTCCACCATTGAAAAGGAATGCCTTGCTTTGTTGTTAGCCTTACAGCATTTTGATGTTTATCTAAATGTTACTTTGCATCCAATTCTTGTATATACGGATCACAACCCCCTGACATTTTTGCATAAATTGTCAAACAAGAATCAAAGACTGACTAGATGGAGTTTGTTGTTACAAGAATACAACATAACAATTAAGCATATCAAAGGCAAAGACAATGTTATTGCAGATGCCTTGTCCAGAGTATCGTGAACATACATGATTTTGTATTAATGTACATATATTTCATTTTGACAGTATAAGTTTTCATTGACATTCAAACTTTTTAAGGGGGGAGGTGTTGTGAGATGTGTTGTATTTGTATTATTTCATCATGTATATTATTAGTAACATTAAGTTTCTTGAACATTCCAGAGTGGTCAATATGTTAGGTAATTTTCTAGAACATTCTTGAACTTTGTGTATGTCCAGAACTTTCCAGTAATATCATGTACTTACAACTTCTAGAATATTCTAGATTTATGATACTGTATAAATATCCTGTCAATTCGATGCATAGATACGATTGTCTTACAAGCATCATTGAGGTACGTATTACTGGGATATAATTTCACTGGGACATTGTGTGCAGCAACGGACACTCTGATGTATGTATTTTTAGATTTTTGCTAAGTTTGTACTTAATGATTTGTATATTACTGTAAATAAATTATTGTTAAGTTTAAACTGTGTGATTGATCTTTGCTGGCATTTAGGGTTATTCTGACCCATAACAGAATTGGGGGCTCGTCCGGGATAAAGAAGTTTTGCACTTTTGCAGTTTATTGTCAAAATTTTGTTTATTGAACCGTTAAATTTGATTATAAGCCAGCAGAAATCAACATGGTGTTTTCGGTCACAGACTTTCTAAGTTCACCAAGTGTTCAGGTTTTTGATTCGTTAAAAAAGGATGACTTGATCGCATTAGGTATGCATTTTGGGTTAGAAGTTAAATCCTCACAGAGAAAGCAAGACATTAGAATTAAGGTTGCAAACAAACTTGTAGATGAAAACATCTTTGAAAAATACGAACTTCCAGAATATACAGTTAGATCAGAGTTAGGCTCTTATAAAATGGCAGACTATCAGTTTCAATTAGAGTTAGAGAAAATGCGATTAGAAAGAGAAAAATTAGAAAGAGAAGATCGAGAAAGAGAAAGGGAAGAACGAGAAAGAGAAAGAGAAGAACGAGAGCGTGAACGGAAATTTGAATTAGACAAATTAGAAAGACAAGAGCACTTTGAGTTAGAGAAATTAAGATTACAGCAGAAACCAGAACCCTCATTTGTCAAGAATGAATTTGATGCAGCAAAAAATATTAGGTTAGTTCCGAAATTTCAAGAAAAATCTGTAGACAAGTATTTTCCCCAATTCGAGAAAGTCGCAGAAAATCTTAAATGGCCACAACACGTTTGGTCAACAATGTTACAAAGTGTACTGGTTGGCAAAGCAGCTGAGGTATACTCTGCACTAGGGGTAGCTGAAAGTTCAGACTATGAGAAGGTCAAAGCAGCAATATTAAAAGCATATGAATTAGTACCTGAAGCATATAGACAAAAGTTCAGAAAGTATAGAAAGTTTGATAATCAAACATTTGTTGAATTTTCACGAGAGAAAGAAGATTTATTCGATCACTGGTTTAGATCTAAGAAACTTGATAAAACTTTTGCTAATTTGCGCCAAGTCATCCTGGTAGAAGAGTTTAAGGAATGTGTTACTCAAGATTTGAAAACACATCTAGAAGATAAGAATGTGAAAACTCTTGAAGAGGCAGCAGTCATATCTGATACTTATGCTTTGTCTCATAAAAAGAATTTTGTATCAAGATCTCAGACTAGCAGTAATTCTACAAATTCAGACACATATAAAAAGAGTGGTTCAGGGTCTCAGTCTTTCACAAGTTCCCAGTCTCCATCCCAAGGTGGTTCTAAGTCCGGTCCAGGACGTTTTGAAGGATCATCTGGAATAGGGTCGCTTCCTACTTGTAGTTATTGTAAGAAAAAGGGTCATCTGATCAGTGAATGCTTTAAACTTAAGAGAAAAAATGATTTTGATAAAACTCAACCACATGCTTGTGCGGCAGTTAGAGGTGATAGAGAAGCCTTAGTTTCGATTTGTTCTGACACTCCTGATGTCCAGGGTTCACAGTCCAGTTCTATTGATTCTATGGAGGATTATAAGCCCTTTATGTCTCAGGGATTTGTTTCACTCGGTGACTCTAGCGAAATAAAACCTGTCCAGATTTTGAGAGATACTGGTGCTGCACAGACGTTATTGTTAGAGGGCGTGCTTCCTTTGTCTGAGCAGACTTCTACTGGTGGGTCAGTTTTATTACAGGGTGTGGAGCTAGGCGTCATTGATGTTCCCTTGCATAGAATTAGTTTGAAGTCAGATTTAGTTACTGGACCTGTTATCGTAGGTGTTCGACCTACTCTTCCCGTTCCAGGCATTTCTTTGTTGCTAGGCAACGATTTAGCTGGTGGAAAAGTTGTACCAGATCCTATAGTTTGTGAGAAAATCACTCCAGATGTCATGTGCGATGATGAAGATGATGACATTTATCCAGCCTGTGCTGTTACTAGAGCGATGGCCAGAAGACGAGAAATGGAGGCAGACCATACTCAAGCCTTTGACGAGACGAATTCCTCTGTTGATATTGATTTGAATGACACTTTCTTATCTGACCTTGATGGCACTCAAACAAGCATGGAACCACACAATATCAAGAAGCAAGAGAAGAAAGAACTGTTACCAAAATTTGGTGGTGAGGATGATGAGTTGCATCCACTAGTTAGCCAAGGCAAGGACATCCTCAGCCGAGAACGTTTACTCTCTGAACAACATAAAGACCCAGATATCATTCAACTTAGTAAGAGGGCACTTCCACCAGAAGAGGCTACTAAAGTTGGAGAATGCTTCTATATGAAAGATGGCATCCTTATGCGAAAATGGCGACCACCTGACGCTTCCCCAGATGAAGTGTGGCGTGTTGTTCACCAGATAGTGGTCCCAGCTGCTTATCGTCGAGATGTCATGAGTTTAGCTCACGATACACCTATGGCTGGTCATTTAGGTATCAATAAGACTTATAATAGGATTTTGAGTCATTTTTATTGGCCTAAGCTAAGGAAGGATGTTTCTGAGTTTTGTAAGTCGTGTCATGTCTGTCAGATGGTAGGTAAACCGAACCAGAAGATACCATCCGCCCCTCTCCAACCAATTCCAGCTTTTGAAGAACCGTTTAGTCGAGTGTTGGTGGATTGTGTAGGACCTTTGCCTAGGACCAGATCTGGGAACCAGTATTTACTTACCATTATGTGTACATCCACTCGATTCCCTGAAGCCATACCTCTTAGGAATATAAAGGCAAAGAGCATAGTTAAGGCCCTAACCAAGTTTTTCAGTTTTGTAGGAGCACCCAAGGCAATTCAGTCGGATCAAGGCTCAAATTTTATGTCGGGGTTGTTCCAGCAAGTCATGCATGAGTTGGGTATAAGGCAATATAGATCAACTGCTTATCATCCTGAGTCCCAGGGAGCGCTAGAACGTTTTCATCAAACCCTAAAAACAATGCTGAAGACCTATTGTTACCAGTATGAAAAAGACTGGGATGAAGGGGTTCATCTTGTACTATTTGCTGCACGAGAAGCAGTCCAGGAGTCTCTTGGGTTCAGTCCTTTTGAATTGGTGTTCGGTCATACAGTTAGAGGTCCTTTGAAATTGTTGAAGGAAAAGTGGCTGACTGAGACTAGTGATCTTAATCTTTTAGATTATGTGTCTGATTTCAAAGAAAAACTTTACAATGCTTGTAAATTAGCACAAGACAATTTGAAGAATTCTCAGATGAAAATGAAAATGTGGTATGACAAAGATGCCAGAAATAGGGTGTTTAAGCCAGGTGATAAGGTTCTTGTATTTTTACCTATTCCTGGTCATCCTTTACAGGCCAGATTTTATGGCCCTTATGAAATTGAAAGCAAGATCAGTGATGTAAACTATGTAGTTAAGACACCAGGTCGACGTAAAGAGAAACGGGTTTGTCACATTAACATGTTAAAAGAGTATTTTGAAAGGTGTGACCGAAATTCTGTAAAACCAGTTTCCACTTTAGCCAATGCTAAGACTGTTCAAAATTGTATTGAAAGTGATACGAGTGTAGAGATGAATGAGAAAGATTGTAATCAGAGTGTTCGTTTGAAAAACTCAGAAGTTTTGGCTAATTTGGATGCCAAACTTGGACATTTGAACATTCACCAAAAAGAACAAGTTAAAAACTTGATGAATGAGTATCATCAAATCTTTTCGGATGTTCCAAAGAAAACTAATGCAGCTTGTCATGATGTCATAGTGAGTGACGTTCTGCCTATCAAACAACATCCGTACCGTCTCAATCCAATAAAATTGCAGTACCTAAGAAGGGAAGTGCAGTACATGTTGGACAATGACATTGTTGAACCTAGTAAAAGTGATTGGAGCTCACCATGTATTCTTGTACCAAAACAGGACGGTTCGTACCGATTATGTACAGACTATAGAAAGGTGAATTCTGTTACCAAAACTGATTCATTTCCAATACCTAGAATCGATGACTGTATTGACCGCATTGGAAACGCCAAATTTGTCAGTAAATTTGACCTGTTGAAAGGCTACTGGCAAGTGCCGTTAACAGAAAGAGCAAAAGAAATATCTGCTTTTGCAACACCAGATGGACTTTACCAGTATAAAGTAATGCCTTTTGGCATGAAAAACGCACCGGCTACATTCCAAAGGATGATTCACTCCCTTCTTCAAGACCTTGAGGGATGCGAGGCCTACATTGATGATGTCGTCATATACAGCGACACATGGGACGAACATCTCCGAATCATGCGTGCTTTATTTGACATTTTAGCTAAAGCAAACTTAACTGTGAACCTTGAGAAGAGCGAATTTTGTCATGCTTATGTTGAGTATTTAGGTCATAGAGTAGGTCAAGGTTATGTTACACCCATTATGGCTAAAGTGGAAGCTATTGCAAAGTTCCCGATTCCTACAAACAAGAAAGAGTTAATGAGGTTTTTGGGCATGGCTGGGTTTTACAGAAAATTTTGTCCAAATTTTTCCTCAGTTGTAAGTCCACTTACAAATCTTTTACAAAAGAGGGTTAACTTTGAATGGACAAAGGACTGTGAAAAATCATTTCAAAAAATCAAATCTGTCCTTATGAGCAACCCAGTTCTGTCAACTCCAGATTTTTCTAAGCAATTTAAGCTTACTGTTGATGCTAGTGATGTTGGAATCGGGGCAGCTTTGTTTCAAGAACATAGTGATAAGGTAGATAGAGTTGTTTCTTATTTTTCAAAGAAACTTACAAAATGTCAACAAAAGTATTCCACCATTGAAAAGGAATGCCTTGCTTTGTTGTTAGCCTTACAGCATTTTGATGTTTATCTAAATGTTACTTTGCATCCAATTCTTGTATATACGGATCACAACCCCCTGACATTTTTGCATAAATTGTCAAACAAGAATCAAAGACTGACTAGATGGAGTTTGTTGTTACAAGAATACAACATAACAATTAAGCATATCAAAGGCAAAGACAATGTTATTGCAGATGCCTTGTCCAGAGTATCGTGAACATACATGATTTTGTATTAATGTACATGTATTTCATTTTGACGGTATAAGTTTTCATTGACATTCAAACTTTTTAAGGGGGGAGGTGTTGTGAGATGTGTTGTATTTGTATTATTTCATCATGTATATTATTAGTAACATTAAGTTTCTTGAACATTCCAGAGTGGTCAATATGTTAGGTAATTTTCTAGAACATTCTTGAACTTTGTGTATGTCCAGAACTTTCCAGTAATATCATGTACTTACAACTTCTAGAATATTCTAGATTTATGATACTGTATAAATATCCTGTCAATTCGATGCATAGATACGATTGTCTTACAAGCATCATTGAGGTACGTATTACTGGGATATAATTTCACTGGGACATTGTGTGCAGCAACGGACACTCTGATGTATGTATTTTTAGATTTTTGCTAAGTTTGTACTTAATGATTTGTATATTACTGTAAATAAATTATTGTTAAGTTTAAACTGTGTGATTGATCTTTGCTGGCATTTAGGGTTATTCTGACCCATAACAATATGCCTTGGCTTTATTGTTCTCAGGAGAGATATTTTTTTAAGGTTTTATCCAATATGATCTGGTCTAAATAATCAATGATTTGAACAAATCTACAATATGTACATGCATTAAAAGTTCCACATAAGTTTAAGGTTTTCAGGCCTAATGGTTCTTGGGAATTTTTTTTATGCAACCAAGATTCACTTATTGTTGATAAGACACACGGGTGCCGGACAAATTCCTATTAGAAATTCTCACTTGAGCTTTTATCTCCTTAATTAATTAAGTTTTTTTTTTTTTTTTAAAAACATCCCGCAATTATATATTTCCTATAGATGAGAAATGCTTTCCAACTAGGGAACACAATCAGTTTTTTTTAAATAAAAGAATAGAAGTAACACCCAAGACACCAACTTTAAATAATGTCATTAGGCCTATGCACCTTAGCTTCAGTTTTTGTTTTTTATTTATTTTTATTTTTTCAGAAAATTGCAGAAGATATCCGATTTCTTGGATTTCATGATACGTCATCTCCAGTCGAGGCTGTTTAAATCGAAACAATGTCAAGTTATGTCAAGAGATAGATTAACTAAATGTTACAGAACTTTGATCGAATAACAACGTACATGAATAAGATTTGAACAAATACAGCATAGAATGTTGATTTGAACTAGAAATGTCAAAATTGTCAATAGTTCACACTCGAATATCTGTTCTGAGCATCAAATATATTTGAAAATTTGACAAAATGCAGCAAGAAATAAACCCATTTGACTTTTCTGACTTTCACTTTGACCAAATCAGTATATTTTTTAAAGACAATACTTTTGTTACTAAATTTTAGAATATATACATAATATGTTTCAATTAGTCTGTAACTGCATGGATTAAAAGCAGCTACTTTTGTTTTGTTGCTATTTTTTAATAAGTATTTTTTCTTTCTTTCTTTTTCTAATAAATTATTTCTGTATGTTTTTTGTTGTGTTGTTTAAAGACTCAGTGCTACTTCAGGTAATTAATGTATTAAGAATAATATAAAAACAATAAATACACCTTTTATTTTCCTTAACCGGAAGAAAATTATTATCACTGACCACAATCTACATCCGTCTAAAAATAAACAAGCAGTGGGAATTTTCAATGTAAACAATCTAAAACGAAACTAGAGAAAATAAATCCTCATTTTACATTTATCCAAATTGCCACGTATAGGTAGACAATAGGTAAGAAAACTTTATATACGAAGTTTTCTCTTGAATTTCATGTATTTTAAAAAGCAAAACATGTTAGAAATATTTGAAAAATATCATCAAAAAATTATTTGATTGATTATAAATTCCCTAACTAACTTATGTTTCAACCCAGTCAAAATTTCATAATGATTAATTACATAGTATAGATAATGATGTTTTATTAACTACGTCTAGTATTTAAAATCTCGTCTTTAAATCACGGAAATGATGATTATTTAACTCGAAAGTAAATTGATATTATAATGTTTGAAATTCCATATGGCAGTTTGCCAGTGAATAAATACTAAATATCAGCATTTTTTTGTTAAATCAAACATGCACAGGATTTTTCTACTGCGCTGATCTCCATTATCAATCAACTACAACTTCCATATTTGATAAATTTTCGACGCATAAATATCGGCCATAAAAACAAATTGTATTTAATGGATAGCAAAGATCATCCATTAATGATGCAATTATGACATCGTCTACTAATATGAGTAAAACCAGTATTCAAACTCAGTCCATTAAAACAATACAAACCAGGAGCAGAGATAACACAGGCCTCTAAAGCTTTAGTGGTGGGATCAGGTGCTATTGCTGAGTGAGCAACTGCTGCCGACCGATCACACCCGCCGTAAGTTCATGTTCATGATCGTAAAATAACGGAAGCATCCGTTGACAGACCAGTGAGTAAATCCTGACCTAACAATTAGTATGAAAGATTACCAGCTGCAATTGACTTCATGTTGCAGTTGCTGACAAGGTCATTGTATCGACTACTAAATCAGAGCAATGCTGACTTTAAACTAGACGGTTGATAAACTTGTTTCATTAACTTGTTTGTCAATAAACTCGTAGAAATTATTCATACTTAGAACATGCACTTTCGTAACATTTAATCAATATGGGAAATGTAGTTTAATGAAAATCAAAGTTAGGCTCAGGTATTAGCACATATTTTCCTCAAAATAAAAAGAAGGAACATGAAAATTTCTCAGACTTGTTGAAAATAATCGTCATTGAAAATTAATTTAAATTAATTTCATTCAAAATTATTTCAATACGGACCTTACATCAACCATTTTAACTGTTTTAAGGTTCGGAATAAAAGATCGTTAATTGTTAATGTTATGTCAAATTAATTAGGTACTAATTACTTAGATAAAATACATACATGTACATGTAGTTCATAAATTTCTTTTATATATAAAGCTATTAGAGGATTGTCCTTAAAGTTCGTCTAGACAAATGCTTCAATTTCTAAATAAAGACTACGCTGCCAAATGTATATAGTGGCTGTACATCTAATCCAACTTCAAGTTAGATTTATATGAAGAAAAAAACAATGATCAGGGGTATCAGTCTCATCAAATAATAATGGTCTTCCACGTCTTTCAGTTTCTTTTACATGTTATGTGAATAAGTTTGTTGTAAATTCGAATAATAGAAACGGGTTATGCAAACACGTTTTCAACATTCTATAAAAAAAATCGAAACTGTTACATAATCGGAGAATCGATTCATCAGTTAAGACAGGGGACTATGGCCGAGGGATTACGAGTAGTACGTGGCCCAGATTGGAATCTCGGGAATGAAGATAAAGGAGAAGGCCACGTTGGCACTGTTGTCAAGGACAACGGAGATCAATCATATGAGGTTGTATGGGACATGGGAGGCAAATCTACCTGCAGAGTTGGTAAAGGTGGGAAATTCGATCTCCGTATTTTGGATAATGCGCCTATAGGTAAAAGTTTGCAATCCATACTTCAATTGTATGTATTTGATAATAATGAACTGTATTTTTCATCTCATATGTTCTGCATTTTTTCAAATATTATTGAAATCTATGTACAGGAGTGAAACATTTGTCTCGGAAGTGTGCAGGTTGTCAGAAGAATACCATCCTAGGTGTATTGTGGAAGTGTGCCTCCTGTGATGACGTCAACTTATGTACGCCATGTTACTACATGGACAAGCATGAGCTGAATCATCCATTTCAAAGGATTGATAAAAAAGATGCCACAAGGTCAAACTCATATGCATAAAATATATCATACTGAGCTTTGTAAATTCCAGTATAAGGATGGATTAATTTTTCCTCTCCTCAGCTCTTTAACCAAATCCTTCCGTTGATACTTGCAAAACCCATTTTAACTACAAATCAGAGGATAAACTCAGATTGCACAAAAATAGACCAAATTCTTTGTAATGATTGAATTCAGGAAATGACAATTAATTGTTTTTGTTATTTTATAAGAATTTTATATTATCGGTTGCACCATGCAATGTAAAAAGAAAATTATATGAGTTTTTGAAAATGAAGTCTATCTGTTTTCTCTAAGTTTCGCTTTCATCAATATGAAACACACATTTTGACAGAATACAAATTGAGTACTCACATTTTATTGGATGCACTAAAGCGTTCATCATCTTCATTATCATAATCCAGCGATGACGATTTTTCATCTCTTTACTTGTCTTGTTGTCCTCATTTTATTTATTTCATCCATTTCAGTGTCGATATTCCAAAAAGATCTAACAGTGTTAAAATGAAAGCACTTGGAATATTTCCTGGTGCAAAAGTCATCAGAGGTCCTAACTGGGAATTCGGGACTCAAGACGGTATGTTTACTTTATCCCCTTCATTAAAATCAGAGTACTCCTCCATGGTACCTGATCCGACCTCTGATGTTTTAGAGGTCCATAATTATACTCTGCTTCTGAATTATATAATTGTTCTACGGACCTTTGAACTTGGATACTTTTCATTATCTCCATATATTTCATACAATTATATAAACAGGTGGGACTGGCAAGAAAGGAAAAGTGGAGGACATTCGTAATTATGGATCTGACGCAGGTGGAAGGAACTCTGTACGCGTGCGCTGGGAAACGTCAGGGGAGGCCAATGTGTATCGTGTCGGATGTCGGGGTAAGGTCGATCTTCAGTGTGTGGAGGAGGCCCCAGGAGGTTACTACTACAGGGAACATATTCCGGTGGCTGGTGAGTACAGAACTTAAACTTGATGTGTATCAATTCCATATTAAATTTATTTATTTTCACTCTGTGGTGATGTAGGAAAAATTGCATCGACACAGCAGAAGAGTGAAATGAAAAATTCTGGTCAATCGTCTGAATCTGTTTTGAAAAAGGGAGACAAATGTGTCATTGACATGCCGGAACAGCCTTTGAAAGAACTTCAAAGAGGACATGGAGGCTGGTCTGTAAGAATGTCAGAGGTGAGTGAATTACTCATTACACCAGGTCAATTTTGATTGTTTGTCATTGTGTTGACTGTTGACATCCATTAAAAATCTTCCTCAGTGCATTGGTGAAATAGCTGTAGTAAAGGACTTCCCCAGTGATACAACAGTGGAAGTGGAGTATAAAGATAGAACCTATCAGTTCCACGCAGGCGCAGTCAGAAAGGTAAGAATGTTATGATACTGTTAAGCTTTTCTAGGCTCTAGGTTTGCTTTTTTTTTTTACCAAACTATGTTTGGCTTGCCACATGAGCCTCTATGCTGCTATTTGTTTATACTCAGATCTCTTTCCTAGATTTAGATTTACATCAAAATCAAACGTATACATGCCAAAATGTATTCTGGAGTAAATTACAAGGATAAAGTTTATTCTTGTTTATGTTTACTCAAATGAAGGATAGAGTCTCATATGGAGGGAAGTATATTAAAAAAAATTAAAATGAAATCTTTTAGAACAATATTCAATGTGGAAAAGCATCCAATACTGGCCAGGGTAATGTCACAAGAAATATATACTATTTAACATGGTTTTTAGATATTTTTTTAACTTCAATTCTATAGGGTAGTATAATGCTGGTAAAACAGTTTTGCGTTAAACATGTATTAGCCTGAGGTTTTAATAAGTCTAATTGCTCCAGGACCTATGTGGTATAAATATATATTTAAACGTTAACTGTTGTGGGCCATGAATCCTTAGTATTTATGCAAAACACATGCTAAAAGTTAGTTAATACAACTTAAAACATCTTTTCGATATCTTTACACCAGGTTTACGACATTAAAATTGGAGACATCGTCCAAGTTCTGAAGGATGAAACGAAAGCAGTTTTGCTTCAACGAAACCATGGTGGCTGGAATGACGAAATGAAAAAGGTTTTTTTTTTTATAATTACTGAAATTTACCGAAACGAACGTCATTATTTTCTTAATCTTTACATTATATAGTTTTAGGTATAAACCTGTTAGATTTACCTATTAGGGTATTGAATTACTTTTAATTAACCTAATAATTTTCATTGAAGTCGCTAGGACTGGTGGGTAAGGTGGTGAAGATAGATTCTGATGGGGACGTGGCTGTAGCCTTCGGTAACCAGGCGTGGGTGTATAACCCTGGCTTGCTTGTTCCAGTCAGTGGAAGGAGAGTGGACGTTCTTGAGGACGAAGGAAACGAGGTGGAGGAGCCGTCTCGATCCAGAGGTAATTTATCTTCCTAGACAGTGGCCAGACATGTTTGGTCTTGTCAATGTCAATGCTGATAGTTTAATACTCTGTAAATGTCTACTTTAGGTTCCCCTGAATCTGATCAGAGATACGAGTTAGGAGGAAACCTTGCGCAGCTAATGGCGCATCTGGTTCTACTAGAAGCTTTGGGGGCACGACAGACAATCGGCCCACAGGAAATGTTTAACGCATGCGCCAAAGGAAACATTAGTGCTGTTAACCAAATGATTCAGAGAAAGAAAGATCTGGTATTCAAACTAGTTGTCAAATTTCGACTTTCAATAGGAATTTAGAACCTAACCCGCTTTTTCCTCCAATCAGCAGCTGCTAAATTTTCTATTAAGTTGATAACTTAATTGTTAAGATTTAATTTTTATGCAGTAACTCTGCGGGCTGACTAATGAGCCAATGAAAAAGCGTGATTAGGTTCTAAGTAAGTTAGATCATATTAAGTAAAATTTTAGTGGTTAAGAAGGGGGCTCGGTCGCTTCGCTCCCTCCGCCCCTTCTTAACCACTAAAATTTTACTTAATATGATCTAACTATTACATAAATATCCTGTCTGTTGCTAGTTCTTTCTTCACTTTGCACAAATGCAATTAAATTTACTGTAGGTTAATAGCTGGTTTAAATCCCTGACTCCTTTGATGGTTGCTGGACATGAAGGGCACGTGGACATTGTGAAGCTGTTGTTGCAGAATGGGGCCAATATTAACGAGGCTAATGATGACGGCATGACACCTTTACTAGTATCCATCGCAGGGTAATTTTTTTTTAATTTTTAGATGAAAGTTTAAATAAAGAAAATTCCAAATAGTATGAGCTTTTATACAATATCATATGAATTGAATTACGATGTCTGTATAAAAGATAAAAAAATCTTTCTATATAAGGAAAGAGGAGGACACTTCGATTTGTTTGATCAGAAATAAGGCCGACGTGAACGCTTGCAACAGACATGGACGAAGTGCAGCACACCTGGCTGTTGAAAAAGAACTATATCCAGTTTTAAAGGCTGTACTGGAAGCCGGGGCAAGCCCAAACAAACAGGTCATTTATATTTATTGAGGATCTGTTATACCCACTTCCCAAAATCTGTATAGAGGAACAGTCTTTTTAATAGGAATCTTATTTGAACCTGATGGAACTTTACTTTGTTTCTACCAATTGAATTCTTCAAAATATGATTGATTTTATTTTTGATTTTAATGTACTTTTAATAGCAAAACTAAAGGCTATTTTCACGTATTGTAATAATATAAATTTAATGATACATTACAATGATAATTTTATAATTACTGTATATAATTATAATTACTGGAGTATTTACTTTTACAATGTATAAACCTTTATTATTGTTTGCTCATTCAGGACGTAGAGGGAGACACTCCATTACATGATGCTATCGGTAAAAGAAGTGACAGGGCAGTCGTCATTTTGCTGAGTCACCCTCAAATAAATCTAAAACTTCTTAATAAAAAAGGTCACATACCTCTGATGTGGGCTGCCTTAAAAGATCATGATTTGTGAGTATTTCCTCCTGAATTTAATTTGTTTCTGACTAAAGGGAATTTTACAAGTTGTCAATGTATTTCAGTGCGGTTGAGCGGTTGGTTGGAAAGGATCCGAGTCTGGTGAATGCTAGGAAAAATGACGGATATACTGCTCTCCATATTGCCGCTTTTAATGACCATACAGATTCAGCAAATGTATTACTGCTGAAGGTATTTATAATAATAACAAATATTGTCATTGACTAAACTTGAAGTCTCATTTAAGAAGCTTAAAAATTCAGTTTATGTGATCAAGTAGCCACTGGTAGGAGAAAGCTATATGGCAATTAATAAAACAAGGTTCAAAATGGAAACAAAAAGACAAAAGATGTTACAGCTTAATTATAAAGAAGATATTAAATATAAGCCCTATGCTTACCAATCGCATGGATGACACATTTGAGAATGCGAAATACACGGCTTTCTACCGTTCACGGTAGCTCAGTCGGTAGAGCGCTCGCTCCATGATCGGGAGGTCGTGAGTTTGAATCTCGGCCGCGACTGACCTAAGTCGATAAAAAAATGGGTAGCAGCTGTTCCTTCGCCATGCGCTCGGCACTTTGAAGTGAAAGTTGTGGGTCCTTCGTATGAGACCTTAAAAACCGAGGCCCCGTGTCAGCGGCAGGCGTTGGCACGATAAACAACCCTCACTGCTCAATGGCCCTGAGTGCCGAGTAAAGGTCAAAATTTGAAGCCCTTCACTGGTATATGGTGACGTCTCTATATGAGTGAATGGGACATAAAACAACATACAATCAATCAATCAATAAAGTTTTGACCTACAATTTTCGGATAAGCCACAAAAAGTTTTTTTTTAACAGGTTCATTTTATAGGTATTATAAGCCCGATGTTGATTTAAACTGTATGAAAAGTATTATTCTTTCAACGAACGATAATTATTGTCGGAAAATGCACCAGATATCCGAAGAGGTGGAATATGATGAAAAGCATGCCGACGACCGTATAATATTAAGATTTATGGCCCGACCACGTGATAATCTAGAACTAATCAGATAACGCGTTGTTGTAGTATATTTACATGTATAATGAGGTATAATTATATCATTTATTCATCTTTTTTTTAAAAACCTGCCATTGTCATTTTATTATAGGGTAAGGCTCAAATAAATGCAAAAACTTCACAAGGCCTGACACCCCTTCATTTGGCTGCACATGAGGGATATGATGGCATGGCAAAAGTTTTAATAGTGAATGGTATGACACTTCTTTTAATATGTATCCTTTTTAAATTGAATTTGTTGAGTTTGATACTTTATAAAGGTTAATTATTTGGTGTAATGATAACCTTTTTATGTTTTTCCAAGGTTCAGTGAATTATTCCAAATTTTTACACATATCAAAACATCAATGCTGGAAACATGTTAAATAATTATTGCAATGTAACATAAAAGCCCGAATCTTGACCTGTGATTTTCTTAAAAATAAAACTGATATAAATGCCATGCAGAAAAATCATACAATCATTTTTTTCTCACATGCATTTCTTAATTCTAATTGTGATGTCATGAATATGTGCATTTTCCTTTATTTTCTTTAAATGTTGCAGAGGACACCAATTTTCAGTGAAATTTTCTTTCAGATAACATTGTCCAAGGCCATCGCCCACAAAGATTTTGAGATGTGTGAATTTTTATTGAATTTTGCTCAACATTGTCAAAAATGATAGTGGGCGACGGCTGTGGACACTATTTTCTGAAGGAAGTAACGATTGAAATAGGTCTTTTTGGGCTTTTCCTGTAAGAAATGGAGAAATGCATCAAATTAGCAAGTCATATTTCCACAATTGTACTCCTTCATGCCATATTGTTTCCTGATCTATGACAGTCATAAACTCAAATAATATTTAAATCAGTTTCAAAACTTTTTGAAAACATTGAATTTTTAAGGCACAATAAAGCTAAAACTGTGTCTTCTTTATCAACATTTTAAATTAACTAGAGCCTATACATTTTTAAAAATAAAAAACAGAAAAACATGTATGTCATTTGCATTCTTCAAGTGATTGATATATATTTAAGGGGCGGATTTAAACATAAAAGACGGTGATGGGGACACACCTTTACACCTGGCATTAGGAGGACAACGCCGAACAGCAGGAGGAAACGATCCGGTAATGGGCGGTATACGTAAAAAAAGATTTTACTTTTATGAAAGGTTAAAAATAACACATGATGCGTTGTAATGCTACCTTAAACCATTCATAATATCTTTATTTTAAAGAGCCCTTTTTTACAAAAAAAACAACAACATATTGTTCGCTGGCAATGACTTTGTATTTTTTGTCTTTAGTTTCTTCGGCTCCTTGGTCTTACTGTCAACCCAAACGCTCAAAATCAGGAGAGATACAATATGGCGGTATTGATGATTCAAAAAGGCGCGGATTACGAAGCTACCAACAACAGAGGGAACGCGCCACTAGAAGTCTGCAGGAACGGAGAGCTCCGTAGAGCGGTCAACAACTACATACAGAAAACGTGAGTTTATTTGTAGGGGTTTCAGATTTGCTTTGAAATTATTTATTAGACAAATAGTAGCTATAATGTTTTCAATGTCTGCATATTAAATTCATTGTTGAAATACAGTGACAATATAAATTGAACGGGTATCTGTAATTATTACCGTTTTGCTTTTATTTGACTTTTAAACAACTTATTTCTCACTCAATTTAATAAAACTATCATTTTGCACTCGATTTCAATCCTTTTCACTCTGAATTGATGATGGGAATCTTCCTTTGAAAAAAATAATTACAAATACACTCTATATTTAAATTTATGGGGATTTTAAATCAACTAATAATACCTTTCATGTGCGAAAGTACTGATCCTTTGCATGTATTCTGACAAACAATTTCTCCAGGAACAAGGTACGCACCGTCAGTTGCACATAATATAACTTATACATTGGTTTTCAGATAGCCCTCTGTATCCTCCTGTTTGTGATAAAATTCTATCGTATAAAACCCTCGAACAGTTCTTCGTTCCTTGTGAAAAAAAAATTTCTTTGAATACACGAATTTTTCAGACCTATGTCAATGAATCGAATGTCGTTATATACATGTATTATAAGCTTGATTGTCTACGGAACAATAAAGCTGTACGTTTATAAATTCTTTGTACTTTCTAGCTCAATTATCTAACCCAGTTCATCAGTTCACAATATTTATACATACATCAATTTTATACTTCTTTTTTCCTTCATTTAAGTTCCAGAAATAAACGTTTTAATTTCACTTCCTATTTTATTCCGAGTCTTTTAAATACACTAGAGTTTTCTTAAATTTGAGCGTTTATGTATGTAATATATTTAAAGGAAAATAAATTCATGCGATTTGAATTATATTATATTCGTTTCTTTTAATTTCTGATTTACACAATAATTTCAGTCGAGGAGGTGCCGCGGGACGACCGGGCACGGCTGCCGATGTATTACAGGAGCTGTTCTCTGAGCTGCCCATCCCCTGTGTCCGGTGTAAGGATTCCACGGCTAACACCCGCCTCCTCCCCTGTAAACATAAGGTCCTCTGTACTGGCTGCTGCTTCAGGGTCCAACAGTGCCCCATGTGTCGCCAGCCGGTCACCAACAGATGTAATCTTCGTGAGTAACTCCTTCTATTCATTATTTATTCATCATGTAATTCATTTTAGCCATTACATATGAATGAATGATAGAATATTCTGTACACAATGAATAGTTACATTACATTTTGTTTTTCTTTAAATGTAAGTAAATCAGTACACAGCACTTTTCGTTAACCTGATTATGCTATTTCTATCTTTGGATGTGCCATACTGTGGAATCACTTCATTCGCAGAGGTGGATTACGCTATTTCTATCTTTGGATTTGCACTACCGTGGAATCACTTCATTCGCAGGGGTCAATATTTAGGGGGGGGCAAACTTTTATTTGTTCATGAGGATTTGTAATTGCGTGGGTTACTCATTTATGTGGTAGTTTATTTTACAAGATACACCTTTGTTGGGATGTTTTTTTTTGTCTTTGCCGGTGGAGACTCTCTACCACTGTGCCACGCATTAAAGTAAATTTATAGAGAAAATCAGCTAATATCAATCTGTCCTTATTTCAGAGGGGCAAATCTTGGTGGACCCGTGCCATGTGCAGTAAGATATGGACTGGTTATTGTGATATAACGTTTTCTATGAACATTGTCTCATTTAAAAATGCTGTCACCACTACTTTCAGACATATGTAAAAAAAAAAATGCCTATAAACGTATCATAAAGCATTGATGTTTTCTTTGGCTTCAAGAAAGTTTTTATATCATCCTTAGACTAACTGGTTAATCTTAGTTAACATAAATTTTACATTGTTAACACTGATGTGTTATTGTTGGCAAGGAGATCATATATATACAATATTTCTTTTTAGATATTCCCAAACTGATTTTGACCGTATCTCATTTTAAGGGGGATGTACAAGCCATATTGGATCTAGTCTGCTGTAAACTAAGAAATACCAAGAATGCGCTTAATACTCTACTAAACTAGCTCAAAGTTACTCAAAGTGCTAATGCACTAATTACCTACTGTTAGAGACCAAAATTAGTAAATAATCAAGTTTATTTTGTCTTAATTAGGAGAAAATTAATCTTGTTAGAACTGCGCAGCTACAGCATTCACGAGATGAAAAATGCATTGAAAATGGAGTTAGTTTGATTCATTGATAATATGGCTACAACCATTTGTTTCGTTTTTTTCTTGTCAGTATCCATAATTCTTGAAAATTTGATTTTTAATATGGGTGTCTTCCTGAGGCCATGTGTTTATTTTGGTCCGCCATTCCTCTGTCACACAGAGTTCGAATAACAATGATTTTAGAATAAATGCGACCATAATAACATCAAGACAAGAAATTACTAAGTAATAATCATTAGGTTATATTACTTACTACTTTTATTTGTTGCATCGCATCGTCTGATTAATGAAAAAACGCGATTTTAACCTCACTCCAGCAAATCGGGAAAAACTGTCCTGTTTACAACTCGAAATTCCTCGTTAATATTATTCCACTAAGCACATGGTTGGCATGTGCATATATCTGCTGTGGATAAATCCGTTTATTACCATGATTATATTTAATTTTTATGGAACAAGTCTTGATAATTTGTTGGTTTCTTTAAAACTCAAGAAAAAAAGATAAAAATGTCCTAAACATATGTGTTTACGGTGGGTCTTTTTTCTGTGGCGATAGAAGTTATTTTCAAATGGGGCACTGCAAGGAGGATGCTTAGCATTTAATTTGAAAATGTTAAACAATATGCAGTGCATGAAAAATAAATTGTAATTACATGTCTTACATTCGAAAAGTTGGTACATATGTCTATTTTGTTTAGAAGTTAGATAGAAAAAATAGGCAGTTATAGGATTTCCTTCAGGCACCTCACATAAATAGCTAGAATGTTTGCAATGACCCACACATTGTATGGGGTCATGTTTGGACACAAAAACGCATCATGTCTCATTATGTTGACAACGTTGTAAGCTCTCGCTCATTAAATATACGAAGCTTGATAAAATATAATGAGTTGTTTCTATGAAATTTAGAAGCGAGCACAATGTTTGCAAAGAAAGGTCCATTGCATATGCTAGTCTATCATCGCAAAAAAAGTGAGTGTTAACCCCCCGCCCCGAAAATCCTATGTTTGTTTTTCAAAATAGTGTCAAAGATTAAAAAAAATTTGCATTACTAAGTATGTGATGGAACATGTACTAGCCTTATAAGACCACTTGTTATAAAAATATTTGGTTGCCCTCTCTCCCGATCTACTACCTAGAAATGGCCCGACTCATTTTTTTAACATCCCATTACACGATATTTTTTTCTTTTTCTTCCGTCAACAATTCTGTTTAAATTTTAAGGAATTTTTTTTCTCACCTATAAATAGGGACCCAATAATTTTTCCCTGAGTTGGGAGGACCACCAAACATCATTTTAAAGATGTTTATATGTTGATTTTTTCTCTTTACTTTGTACATTTGTAATTTTGAAAATATGGGCAAATAGAAAAAAAAATTATTCATTAAATCTCCTAACCCACTCTGAATGATTTCATGCCTTTTCAACTGTTGCTCCTCTGTAATGAAAATTGTAAATGCATGTTTATTTGACACAGTATACGAGCGGTGATAAAAAAGTAAACAATATCTTAGGTATTTGATATTTATATTATTGTTGAAATATTCAAGTATTTTTCAAAGTGTAAAATTTTAATTGAAGGTCTTTGATAGCATATTGCTTTAAAAAACACATCCCTTTTCAAACTTGCTTTCACCGGGCAACATAACAAGTATCATATTTAACCATCTGCCTTCCTTCACTAAAACGATATCCAATCATTGATTGAAATTATAGGAGGCCATTTAATAAACTGTGAACAAATTCTTATACGCTACTTCAAAGGCATTTCTAAGATATACATGTGCCATAAATATTATAGTCGTTTGTTGAACGAGTTCCACTGAGACAACCATTTTTCGTCAAAAGTACCTGAATAATGACGTCATTTTCAGATTGTGACATCACAAACAAGGAACAAAACTTCAGCATATGCTATTTATAGAACTTGTGTTTGGCCATCTAATCTGAATTGTGGTTTTGTAGATATAGAGATATTTCGCGAACTTTTTGATAACGCTTCGTACTAGTAGGTACTAAAACAAGGTCATTCGTATCAATTTTATGTGTCTAATTTCTTTGTGTTTTATTTGTGATGATTAAAATTTTAATAGATAATATAATTTATCTGTGGCAAACTTACAAACTCTTAATTTTTAACTTTGATGGTGGTTATTTTTCCTTACCTGGAATCAAAGAGTTTAATTTTTTTTTATATTAATAGTTTAATACGTAAACTATTTAACAACTGTTCGGTAATAATACTAAATAAATTACTTCAAGCCACACTATAACACCTTTCCTCTTTTAAAAGTGTTCATATTATTTGAAATATTTTGCAACTGTAATTCTCTTCTACATTTAAAGATTGTTATGCCCCTCCATATTAAGAAGAGGTCTGGAAAACAAGATTCTGTGCTAAAAATAGACCACGTGCTGCTATCCATGAACTACTTTCATGGTTCTTTACACTCTTTTTGAAGACAATGGTACCTTGTTTTGAACTTGAAATTATCATTTAAAAGTGCAAAATTTAGACATTTTCTCAACAAATGGTTGTAGAGAGAACATTAATGCACAGTTTGCATATTTTTTTGGATTTTTTAAGGCTCTGCTGAATTCTGTAGCTGCGCAGTTCTAAGGAGCATATCAAAAGCATTTTTCTGCAAAAGTATAGATTATATATGCACAACATGCATTCGGTTATGCATATTTATTGTATCTTTATCAAAAAGACTTAAAATTTGATCAAAATATAATGTATTTTAGCCATTTGAAGAAATGTTTACATTTTGCTCACACTGCACTAAAAGTGGCCGTACATCCCCCTTAAGGATTCAAATAGAATTGAAAATTGCAATTTTATATTTTATAATATTTATCATGTACTGTGTACATGTACCTGGTATATCAAATGTATTGCAAGATGTGTTTCTTTAATTGGTATAACATATATATTATATCATTTAATAAACATATATATTCAAAACACTAAAAAACCAACAACAATGATTATCCTGATTTACAGTCACTTCGTACACAAACCGAGTCGTACACAAACCAACTCGTATACAAAAAGTCAACTCGTACACAAATAAAAGTCAACTCGTACACAAACCAGAAGTCAACTCGTACACAACTCATACATAGGTTTTCCTATGTGATTTAAGGTAACATTTTCCACAGATTCCAAAGAAGTGAGAAGTCAACTCGTACACAAATGTGTTTTCTATACATTTTTAAACTAGTTTATGCCTTTGATTTTCCATATGCGCGATGCGATTGTTGACAAGATTTTCTGTATGTACATGTCGTACATAATTTTGTTATATTATTTGGTTGACAGATGATGGGGCCGTTTCTCATCTTTGTTGTGGTTTATTAATGAAAACAGACAAAGGCATATCATTTCTCATTTATTTTTTATTTGTATAATATTTACATACCAAAACAAAAGTAAGATAAAACTAGAGCCGAGCTCGTTGCAAAGCAACGAGTAGGTCTTCCGTCCTGTTTGACCGGAAGTAACTCATTTAAAAAAAAAAAACTAAGTAGATGAAACAACTCAAGGTCAAAATTTGATAATTTTTATTGTTCGTGCCGTTGTTTTTTTTTTTAGTGTTTTATATATATATTTGGAATTGTACTTTTAGTCGAGAAATGTTATTAGTTTTTTCATACTTATAGATTTAAAGATTAACGCTGTTAATATGATTGTTAATTACATGTAATGTGTAATTATAGCGTTTTCTATTCTTTGTTTTCTTTATCATTTAAAAAGAAGGGGAAGATAATGATCATGACATTTTTTTCAGAAATATTACTCACTCTTCCATTGCACCTAATCCCACCTCTGATGTTTTGGATGTCCGTGTTTGGTCTGCTCCAAATTTGTATTGTTTTATGGACTATTGAGCTTGAATACTGTTCGTTATCTCCATATGTTTCAGTTTTATGCCTCTGCTAACATCGTGTTTTTTTACGATAGAAATATTGTGGTTTCTTCCCTTGATACCTAACATGAAGGCGAGTACATTTAGAGTCGAACAAGTTAAGTACAATGAAATACATGTATATGGTGCTAACGAACAGTATTCAAGCTCAAAAAGCCATTAAACAATACACATTTTGAAGCAGAGCAAACACGAACTTCTAAACATCAGGTGCCATGGACGAAAAAGCATCCCCTGCGTGCACCTTATGATGATTGGGAAATAACGGAAAAAATCAGACGCCAATTCACCGTGTAATGGCCTAACACTTATACTGTAAAAAACATCAGTCTTATGGCGACATCTCGTTCTAGTATTTAAGTCTGAGAAAAGAATAAATTGACTGTTAGTCAGTTCTATAATCTATGACAGTCCTTCTAGTAATTAATCATCTGCATGAAGATTACAGAGGCGAATTCTCTTTTATAACACAACTATGTCTGGCAAATACAAAACAATGCGAAATCGATTAAAAACTCGTAAATTAACGAAAATAACTAAGAGCAAAACGTATAGGCTTGAATGTAGTGTTTTAAGAGAAAGTTATTTAAGAAATAAAGTCCGCGTTTTCGTGAATGTTGCAGAATAACCTCCGAGGTCGAGAAATGTTGTTTGAAAGATAAAAGCCGAGGCGTTAGCCGAGGCTTTTATATTTCAAACAACATTTCGAGACCGAGGAGGTTATTCTGCAGCATTCACGACAACAAGGACTTTATTTCTATTCTTCCACGTATGGTACAAGCGCTAAATTAAGGATAATCGTTTCCTCTATAGAGAAACGAATTAGGTCACCATGTCTCGATTAGAGGACGACCATTTGATCCAGAGGGGGGGGGGGGGGCTGGCAAATTTTTTTGAGACGGATTATTTATTTTCATGCCTGTCGAGGACAGATTATTTATTTTCAAGATTATCAAGGACAGATTATTTATTTTCTTCTTTGTCTTACCGTACCGTGATCAATCGATTCTAAAAGACTAATCATTTATATACCATAGGCAGATACAGGATTTGGGGAGGGGGCGTGTATAACTTCATTTAGGCAAAAGCCTGGGGCCGCCATAAGGCCCCCAGGTCCTGGGCGAAGCCCTGGTGGAGGCCAAGAGAGTAACACCCCCCACCCCGAAGCTCTTGGGTTGTATTTTAAGAGTAAAACCAGGCACTACTATAGTGGTATTGGTTATTATGAACCAAAGTATGACATATAATTAATACTGGTCATACCATACTTTGAATGAAGGGGATCAGGGGGCTTCGCCCCCTGAAGCTCTTGGGTTTTTTCTGTATGTAAAAGAGTAAAACCAGACACAATTGTGTAGGAATTGGTTAGATATGTACCAAAGTATGACATTATTAATACTAGTCGTATCATTCTTTGAATGAAAAGGGCCCAGGGGGCAAAGCCCCCTGAAGCTCTTGGGTTTTTTGTGTATTTTAAGAGTAAAACTAGGCACAAAAATATTGGTATTGTCCCAAAGTATGGCATTATTATTATTATTCGTATCATACTTTGAAATTTTAGGGGAGGGGTCGTACACATGTACGCCCCCCTTAAACCCGCCAGTGTATATTTTGTATTAATTTATCGGGGAAGTATAATTCTTCGACAAGAAAGTTATCTCTTGTGGTGTATAAGAATTGGCTTGTATTTAAAGTACTTTATTCATCACACCTACTAAGTGCACATTGTCATGTTGACAAACTGACTTAAGTATCCAGTCTGGTAATCTGATTTTAAACACTATTTGGTTCTAAAATGGCGAGCGAAGCGAGCCAAAAAATTTTTTTTGAATTGAAGACTTTTGAGATTAAATTACACGTAAATAAAAAAGGTATTTTTCACAATATTTAAATAACATAAGTCAAGGTCAGATTATTTATTTTCTCTGTAGTGGAGGACAGATTATTTATTTTCAATATCTTCAGGGACAGATTATTTATTTCCAAAATCTGCCAGCCCCCCCCCCCCCTCAGAATCAGATGGTCGTCCCCTAAAAGCATGGATGATGTATATAGACCTATTATCTGTGGAAT